>JAAOMT010000518.1:283387-509555 GCA_016748015.1 Geosiphon pyriformis
ACAGGCATGTGTGTGTGTGTGTGTGTGTGTGTTTGTTTTTTGTTTGTTTTTGTTTGTTTTTGTTTGTTTTTGTTTGTTTTTGTTTTTTTTTGTTTTTTTTTGTTTTTTTTTTGTTTTTTTTTTTTTGTTTTTGTTTTTTTTTTTGGTTTTTTTTTTTGTTTTTTTTTTTTTTTTTTTTTTTTTTTTTTTTTTTTTTTTTTTTCATCTTCCAATCCCTCTTTTTATATCAATCGATCAACAGATATATTAAATACTTTGACAGAAATTAATAACTTTAAATCATAATATGAACACCAAATCATCATCGCGAAAACCTATTAGGTATTGTATATCTTTGGTTCGGTTGTAATCTTGATAGGTGTAGAGGTTTAGAAATAGTTTCCCTAAAAGAATATACTCGGATTTTAAAGAAACACTTGATATGAATAGCATTTTTTTATATGCCTGTTTGAGTTTGACAAAAGTCTAAGAATTAAATCTTTATTTAGGGTATGGGTTGATGGGTGTTTCGACATGATGCATTATGGTCATGCTAATGCTTTACGCCAGGTACTTTTTCAAATTTCTTGAAACTATGTCGAATTTATGGAGGTGAGGGGAGGAATTAAAGAATTGAATTTACCTCATCGATAATTCGAGAACTTTCATCATAATTTAATAATTTTATTCTAATTTGAATTAATTGGATTCAAGAATTTTTTTTTATATCACATTTTCCATCTCCATTTTTCACATAATTTTTTCAATTCATTGAGGCAAAAGCTATGGGTGACTTCTTGGTCGTCGGGGTACACTCTGATGCTGAGATTGAGAAACACAAAGGACCTACGGTGATGAAGCAGGAGGAAAGGTAATGAAAAAATCTGTAATAAAACCGAATCTTTGATAACTTGATCTTTGAAATTCTCACACAAAATTTTTCTTTCTTTTCAGGTACGCAGCGGTGGCAGCCTGTAAATGGGTAGATTTGGTAGTCGAAGACGCACCTTACTTCACTAGTCTCGATGTCCTTGACAGTTATCAATGTGAATTTTGTGTTCACGGCGATGACATCACCACCTTAGCCGACGGCACTGATTGTTATCAGGCCGTAAAAGATGCTGGTCGTTATCGGGAATGTAAAAGAACACAAGGTGTTTCCACCACTGAACTTGTAGGTCGTATGTTACTAATGACACGTGATCATCATCGACGACTCTCTACGTCATCAACCTCGGCTCTCGCATCGATCAGTAACGAGGATTTAAGCACGTTCAGCAGTAGCCCGTCACGACATCTTAACTCAAAAGAGACTAAAGTTTCCCATTTTTTACCCACCTCCCGAAGGATTGTACAATTTTCGGAAGGCAAAGAGCCTAATCCAGGAGATAAAGTGGTTTATGTGGACGGGACGTTTGATGTGTTTCACATTGGACATATTGAATTTTTAAAACGAGCCAAAGCGTTGGGAGATTATCTACTTGTTGGAGTCCATGATGATCAGGTGAGATGGTATTAGGGATCAAAGGGAAATGGGAAGGAGTGAACTAGAATGCGATTGAGATTAATAGATCAAAAATGATGTCTCTCTTCAATCAATCCATTTGAATTTTAAAAATTGTCCCTCCTTCAATTTCAGACTGTAAATGCAATTAAAGGAGTTAATTATCCCTTAATGAATTTGCATGAACGGGTCTTAAGCGTTCTTGCATGTAGGGTAAGTTTCTTTTTATTAAGTATTTTTAAAATCCAACTAAAAATCTGAAATTTTTTTGTTAGTTTGTCGACGAAGTCATTATTGGGGCACCATATAGTGTCGACGAGAACGTTTTATCCAAAGTTTACAACGTTGATATTGTAGCACACGGGAACACATCATTTTTACCAGATCTTGATAACAAAGATCCCTATGAGGTAAACATGATTCGGTGAATTTGAATTGTGAATATAAAAGTTTCAACATTATTTAACAAATTTAATAGATCCCGAGAAATAAAGGAATTTATCAAGAGATAATTAACCCCTCGGCAAATATTACCACCGCAGGAATTATTGATCGAATCATTGAGCATCGCAAAAAGTGAGCATTCCTTAATAAACTAAATCAATCAATAAATCAATCTTTTAAATATATTTTCGAACTAGTGCATAATCTTTTCTCAAATTTAAATCAGATATGAAGAGCGTCAGATGCGCAAAAGTCAAAAAGCACTATTGGAAACTGAGGCGGAACATTTGGAGAAATTGAGACTGGGGAACAATTAAATCATTTTTCAACCCTTCATTTCAACACATAACCGTATTCTAAAATGAAACAAATTCAAACGGTTGTGGTTTTACTTCTTATTTGATTGAATCGATTTTGAAATCTCATGACGGGAGACAGTAATATTTTTGGTCTCGGATAAAATTTAAATTTTTCCAATTTATTCATCAGTCATCTAATTTATTTTTCAACAGTTTTGATTTTTTATCAAATAATTCCAACTTTTCTACAAGGAATATTTTTTGGTTGATTTAATTCTTTCGTGATAGTTTCTCATTATTAGAATGAAATCTATTTTAAAGAAAATTATTGTCCAAAAATTTAGAATTAACAAAAAACACCTAAACAACAACTTTTTTTTGATGATTTAATTTTAATTATTGTTTGTACAAAATTAAAATTTTTATTTATTATAATAAATATATTTTTTTTTTATTTACAATTTATTTTAGGATTATAAAAATTGTTTTTGAGATTGAAGCAGTGGTTTTTTGGTTTTATTCTTGATAATCTTTAATTGTGTTATATATAATCACAATTTTTGTAAAAGTTAAATGGTTAAAATGAATTAAAAGTTTAATTAATATATAATTTGTTTTATTAATTAAAAATTTGATTAAGCATTTTGTAAAAATATAATTTTTTTAATTACAAAAATGTTTTTTTTTATTTAAATATCCAAAATAAAATCATTAATTAACTTTATAATTAAAAAAAAACCAGAATATTAATAAATTTAATAATAAATTTAATAACATATTTAATTAGCAAAACCAATTTAGTTAAAAATGTCAAAACAAATAAAAAAACAAAAAAAACAGTAATTTTAACATAAAAATTTAAAAATTTTAATTTTAATAACAGATCTGAAAAAAATTTTAGAAAAAATAATAAAAACAAATTTTTTTTATAGTATTTAAATTAACTTAAAATTAAAAATAATAATAATAATATATTTTTAATTACTAAAATAAATTAAAAAAATAAAACAAATATAACTATAAATTTTAATAAAAAAAAATTTACCAATTTAATTTTAAATATATTTTTTAAAAATAATAATTTCTCTTTAATTTTAAAAAAAATATTATAAAAACAACAATAATTAAAACAAAACCAAATAGAAAATCACAAAAACTTTGCAATTTTAAAAATAAAAAAAAAGTAATTCAACAAATTTAATTTGTATAGTAATATTTAATAATTAAATTAAATTTTAAAAAAATTATATAAAGACTAAAATAAAAATATTATAATTATTATAAAAAACTTTCTTTTGTCAATTTTCTGGTTATAATAAGAGCAAAGAATTATCAAAAAATTAATTTGTTTTTTCTTCTTTTTTTCTTTGTATTTCTTTAGTTATTTCTTATAACTTACTTTTTTTTGTTGTAATAGAACTGATGGGCTCTTTTGCTGGTAGTTTTAATTTGAATTTAACTGGTTTGGAAATCTGTTTAAGTACCAAGAAAAAGCATGTAGAGAGTGTTTACTTTTACAATATATCTTATAAAAAACTGAAAAAACCTGATATAAGTATTAATATAATTAATTTGTTTACTGGTTTTTTAAGTTTTAAAAATATTAATGTCTCTGGTAAAAAATCTGTAATGTCTTAAGAAAATAAAGTTAATAGCAAAGCCAGTAGTATTAGCAATCTATCAGATATAAAAAATATAAAAAATATGATTATCAAAGAAACTAGCTATATGAATTTAAATAATTTGGTAGTTAACAATAATATAGATAATATTATGCTGCAAAAAACTTGCACTTGAATATATATATTGAGTTAACTGCCAAAAACTCTTTTATTTATGGATTTAAACAATAACAAAAATATTTTAATATTATTATCATCTAAGTTTGATGATTCTAAACAACTTTTATTAGTCAAGTTATGTGTTTTAGAAAAATGAAATTTCAATTTAGCAAAGTTGTTTGTTGTATCTGATAAAACTAATAGTAATAAATTGATTATAGTAGAAAAATTTTTTTATTGTATTAATGGTTTTGGAAAAGCATTTATTTTCTCAAAATTTTTAAAGATTATTAGATCATTCTTTATATTAAAATTGAGCTTAAATAAAGCAAAAAAATTGGCAATCTGTAAAAAAATTATGGTAAATAATAATATAAAAAAACAAACAATTATACAGATCAAGAAATAATTGTTAAAAAAATCTCAGTAGATCTTCTTAAATCAGCTGTGGAGTTGGTGTTCTCTAAATTTGGCAAGATTGTGTTTATCAAAATACAACTCATTAGTCTTTGGCAAAAAGACACTAATAAAGTTTGAATTATTAGATATTATTAGTTTGATTGCTTCCAATTAATCAGTTCTTATGAGAAAAAATTTCATACATATGGCTTTGGCAGTTAATAATAAACAGTCATAAGTATTCAAAAATTTTTACTGAGCTTTATTGTATATCTTACCAGTTAGCACTACTGCTTATGATCTTTCTAAAATATTGACATTATATGATAAGAATACTTGTTTTATTGGTTATAATCTGAGCATATATGAGCATAACAAATATGCTGTTGTTTGTTTTGCTAATGAAGCTTTCAAGAAGACTATTATTAGTTTTATTTTGGTTTTTAAAGATGTGAATTTACACTGAACTGGTCTTTTTTTAGTCTGTTGTGCTTAATACAAACAATTTGGTCATATTTCTAATATGTATTTAGTGGATAAAAATTTAGATAATTATAGTAGACAAATAGTCAATTCTTAGAATTAGATTTGTTTGGCAAATATATATAGAAAAAAACAGACACTAATTGCTTACCCACTTTCATTTAACAAAAAAACTTGGACTTAAATTGTTGGTGATTCTACTTCTCATATAGTAATTTTGGTTTTTTTTGGCATTAGTTTATCTTTAAGTGTTAAATCTTTTTTGCTGGTTTCTTTAAAAATAAGTAATAAGTTTGCTGCTCTTAAATACAGTCTTAACAGTTTTATAGAACAAGTTAGTAAGCTAACTAAAAAATTAAATACATTCAAGCCTGTAGTTCTCTAGTCTAGCTTTGGATGTTAGCTATTAGTGACTCTTTTATTATAAAATTAAAGAATAAATATAGTAATAAATGAGAGTTTAAATGCAGTTACTAGTGGCAAGACTATTGCTTAGGCAAAGATTTTGGATTTGTCAGTCATCCAAAAATTCGAAAAAAAAATGAACAATTTATCAGATATGATTATGAATCTGCTGGCCAAAGTAAATAACAAAAGTTTGAGTTTAAATACTATTCTTCAACAATAACTAATTTTATCTAAAAGATTGCTACATACAATATTAGGAGTATAAACAACTCTGCTAAGCAAGAAAATATTATTCATTAACATAAAGAAATAAACAATTTGATTTCTATTATTATTGAAACAAAATTAAAAGATAAAATTTATCTATAAATTATAAACAAGTTTGATAGTGTTCAAGTATTTATATTTGGTTTGAAGTCTGGCCACTTGGGTTTTAGTATTACAATTATTATAAATATTAGTTTGACAAAACATGTATACAAGATTTCAGAAATTGCTAGTAAACTTTTGTCTATTAAACTGCTTTTCAAAAATAAACTCTCTGTGTTGATTTTGAAGCTATATGCTAGTGCTGCTCTGATAACATGTTTGGCTTAAGCTAGAAAAATTAATTTACTAATTGTTAAAGCTGTAAATAAAACTTTATTTGTAATTTTGAGAATAATTTTAATGAAGATAGTTTTTACAAATGTGCTAACTTCAAAAAGTGTCTTGATTTGAAACTAGTTAATTCTTTGACAAGAAGTTTAATTGCAAAAATTTTGACATAGAATAATTTTAAAAATGCTAAAAAAACAATCAATTTTATATTTGTCTTCTTAAATTTAATTAATGTAGTAGTAGATTATAATATTCTGAATATTAGAAAGCACTTTGACATTAATTATTAAATGGTTTTTATTTTTGTGAGTTTGGGTGGTTTGTTAGATATATATTTGAACTTTTTTTGTAAGCTGGCAAATAAAAACTGCTAAAAGTTTGATTTTAAAGATGTCAATAATACAAAATAGAACAGATTTAAAAATACTATAATAGTTAATGCTGCTATGTTTTTTGATGAATTTGCTATATGTAAAAATTTTTCAAATATAGATGTAATATAAGATGTTATTCATAAAATAGTGAGTTTATTAGCTAATAAAGTGTTTAAAAAAAATGGTTTAAGAGTTTTGATAATGTCTTTACCAAAAAATCTTCTAGGTTTTATAAATTAGAATGATTAGTGTCGAAAATTATCAAATTTTTACATAATAAAACTGATAATAAGTTTAATTTTTTAATAAATTACTAGATGTTTTTGAACAGTAACAATATTTTAAGTATTTAAGTTTTATTGAATTCTGGTTCTGATTTTAATTGTATAAGATCCTTTTTTTTTAAAATGAGAAAATTATATTGTACTTTTAAACTTGCTAAATCTTTAAGAACTAAAGAGTTATTTATCAGATCTGCTATTAACAAATAAATAGAAGGTTTTGTTATCAATAAAAGTTACATGATTAAAAGTATATTAAAGTATTTTTTTCGAAAAATTGTATTAGATTATTTGGTTGTTAATAATGAACTGGTTCTAGATTTTGGTAAGATTAAATCTAAGATTAATATAATTATGAAAAATTGAACAAAAAAAAATTGGTGTTAAATAGTATTTTCAACTAGTGGTATTATCAATATCTGCTGCTAATTTATGTTAATAATACTGCTTTTTCTAATGTTATAAATACTATTAATTATGATGATTTAATATATGTAATCAAAGATCTGCTTAATAAAAGATCACTAATTTGTCTAATATTACAAATGAGCTTTAGAAACATTGTAATAATTTAGTTTTTGTTATGCTTCTAGATTTTTTAAAATTATGTTTGGTATGTAAATCTGTATTTCAATCTTGGAAAAAAGCTTGGATGTCAATAATTCTTAAATTTTATGAATAAGAGAGTGTTTTAACCAATACCAAACCAATTGTTTTAATTAAAACTGCTTGTAAAATTTTTTTTAAGATCCTATTTAATAGAATTTTCTTGGCTTGTAATAGATTTAATGTTCTTTATGGTGACAACTTTTTTGTATTAAAAAACATTACTATCTAGTCTTTTATCTTTGTAATTGGCTCAATAATTGAAAATGCTTTAAAAAAAGATTGTGAACTTTGGTTAATCTTATAGAATATGCAAAAGACATATAATTTTGTTGGTTGGTATTATTTGAGAAACATTTTAATTCGAATTAAAATATGTGAACAATTTATTAGATTTTTTGGTAGTATTTACAATAATAGAATTAATTAGGTCATAACTAATTATGTATTAACTAATGGATACTGAATACATAATAGTTTAAACTAAAATAAGGTTTTTTCCTTTCTGCTCTGAAAAATTTTTTATGATTTTTTTTTGTGTAAGATCAAAAAACATAAAAGCTTATGCAGTTATTGTATTAATACTAAGTTTGTAGCCAAAACTAACAGGATAAAAAACCAAAATAAGTTGATTTTATATCTAATGGTTAATGTTTTTATTAATAATACAATTTAAGTAGGAAGTAGTTAGACTATCATTTAATATATTTTGGATATTACAAGTAAGTTTTTTATTATTAATAATGTTTTAATCAACAATAAAAAAACAGTAGCCATTTTTATTAACCAAAAAATTAGAGATGTCTTATTATTAATAAATAATCTGCCAATATTTATAGCACAGAGTAAAGAATCTTATAGATATCTTGATATTTTTTTGTTTTCTGAAGATTTATTCAAACTCAGTTTAAAAAAAACTCATTCAAATGTTAGGTTTTTTGCCAACATGATCTTAAAAAAAACTATTTTGAATAAGCAGTTTTTTTATTTAATTTCAACTATGCTTTAATTTATTGTTAATTATATGATTCAATTTAGTTTTGTCTCTAAAAGTGTATGCAACAAGTGGATACACTAATTAAAAAAAGTTTAAAAATAAAAGCTGGCTTGTCAAAAAATTTTCTCAATAAAACTTTTTATCATTTATTTTTGTATAGCTTTAAATTATTTAAACAAATACAAGCAAAAAGTAAATTGGCTTCTGTGTTGAGTTTTTTAAATGCTGATAAAGTTCTTGGTTGTTTGTTTAATTATAAGTCTTTAGATTTGTAAATTTTGAGCTGGTTTTCTATTTATTTTTTGTAAAATCTTATGAAGTTAAAAATCAGTTTAGTTAACAATTTTCTGGCTTGTGTGGTAAAAAAATTTTTGAATTATAATATTTTTTTTACCAATATTCTGTTCTTCACATTTCAGTTTTTTGGTGGCACTTTTATGTCTTTTGTCTTGAGAAATATAATGTTTTATAATGTTTTTTACTCACTTAAAAAATTTAGTATTGCTTTTGTTAAACAATTATATGATAAAAAAAGATTAATTTTTGATTGAAAAAGTTTTCATTATTAGAAAAAACTCAATTTTAAAGATTCAGTCTTTGTTAGGTTCAAGTTAGTATGTAATTACTTAATTAATTTTGCTTTTTGTTTTGCTGTTTAGCCAATTATTAATGAATTCCAGTTTTTAAATGTTTTTGATACCAGTGATTTCTCCATAGTAAAACAATGTTTCTTTGATGCTGATTTAAATATTATCAATGTTTATATAAACGAATTTTTAAAGAACTTGAATATACATAAGATAAAATATAGTGCAGCTGTATTTTTTATCTGAATTTAAGTATTAATATTAAAGTTGATGGTTTGATGTTTTTTATAATAACAGAATTACAGACAATTGTTTTAGCCTTGAAATATATTTTGGTTTCTAGTAGTATTATGATATATTCAGATAGTTAAGTCACTTTGAATATATGTACTACAAAATTAAATATGGCTTTACTCAATTTCTATAATTGCTGTTGGCTTAAAAAACATAATATCATAAACTCTATTAAATATAAGATGCTTACTGTTTCTTAAACCAAGATTAAAGACTATTTAAATGTCTTGGATAATAAGTATGCTGATATGTTGGCCAACTTAGCTTTATGTTCAAATTTATTACTTCCTGTTCTTGTTAAGAAAAAATACATCAGGACTAATAAGATGATGATATCTGAGAATGTTTGGTATTTTATTTAGAATGTGTTTAAGACTGTTTATTGTGCTTATTAGAAAGTTGTACTTAATTCTAGTGTAATATGTAAAAACATAATTAAGAATGTGAATTGGGTTTGGACTTTATTGGTTTGACACTCCAACTTGCATATAGTATCTGGCTTTATAAATAGATTTATTACTAGTTTGTATTTATATTTTATGAAAGCTTTGTATTATCATTTGCTAATTGCTGTTTGAAAATACTTATATGATAGAAAGTATTTTAGTATGTTATGTTTACAATATAAAAAGATTAAACTTCTTAATTATTTTTTTACATGTATAATGAACTCTAATATTCACAAAAAATTACTTGATTTACATCTGGCTCAGTAAGATTTTGTGTTAGACTTGAATTTGTTGTCATTCTGTATTTTACAATTGCTTTTTTTGTGTATTTCTAATAATACCATATATATTGCATTATGCAAAGATTTTGTATTTAGAAAATAGTATTTGAAGGCTGTCTCTGTTTTTAGTTATGTTAAAACTGTCAGCAAGAAGATTGTTAAGTTGGTGTGAGATTTGAGAATAGCTTATTAGGTTAATATGTGGTTGGTAAAAACTAAGTATAAAGCATTAATGGGGAAAAAAAGTTTAATTGTACATGATAAATTTGTGTCTTCTGAAATTTATAATTCTGTGTCTTTGCTTTCAGATAGTGTTGTTAAATTACTTGAGATTACAAAGATATATGACATCAGTTTTAGTTTTTATAAACTCTGCAGATTTTTTTTTGGTACTAATTATGTAGTTTTTGTTAAAATAAATTTATAATATTGCTTTAATTAGTCTGAATGACTGGTTACATGTAAAAAATACATAATTTGTGCCTAGTTTAGATTACTTAGTTTGATGTATTGTACTAAATAGCATTTGGGTTTTACTTATTAAATAATAATAATAATAAAATTAAAATACAACTTTAATATAAGTTATTTTAATTTTGGTAGTTTTATTAAATATCAAATAAAAGTTATTTATCTAAAAAACTTTTAACAATTTGTAAAAGTTTTTAAATACTATTAAAACCAATTTTTTTTGTTATTATTATTATTTATAAATACAGCTTAATTACTATTTAGTATATAGAATTAAAACTAAAAACCCCAATTAAATATAATTCACACTTTTACTATATGTAATTAGTTATTTAAACTAATTAAAACTACACTAAATCCTTATATAAACTGTTGTTTTACCATCCAGACCAGAAAAAAACAAGTAGTGTTTATGAAAACCAAAGCTAACTTCAAAAGACTTATTAATACTAAGTAAACAAACCACTCTATTTAACAAATCTAATACCAAATCATGAAACACAACTAACACCACTCCAAAATTGCCAATTAAACTACTCTTTTTCATATTTGTTCTGTATTTGAACTTGAACTTTTACAAATTAAAACAATGCTATTCACTCAAATTATACACAAAATTAACCAAAATTTGAACAGTTTCTTTATGGTTTTCAAACATCTATACAATTTTATCATACCAATTTATAAGCACAAAGCCTTTGCAAAAGAGTACATATAAACTAACATCAAACAAACAAAAGAAAAAAAATTTTATGACCACTGTTACAGGTGATTATTTGGGGTCTCAAATCAAATAACAAACCCATAACTTAATGTTTAATTGATATAATGATGTTGATTTTTGAAGATTTTTATGATCTGAAGGTTTTGGTTATCTGAAGGTTTTGGTTAAATTCTTTGTATAATGGACAAAAATCCAATAGTTGTTTTCAGTAGTCTTCTGAAATTGCAATTCTGTCTAATTTTTTTTTCAGTATGATGGCCAGTAATCTGGCAGAAATGCCCTTCTGGTAAGCTATCCTTAAATTATTAAACTTTATACCCTTTCTTTGGGGTCTTTTACCAGACTATCTTTGACATCAATAACTTAGTGCTTAATCTTTTTAATCAGTAGTAAATCAACAAACAAAAGAAAATAAAAAAAAATGAAAAAAAATGAAAAAAAAATAAGAAATTAGTATTCCCCCAATAGCTGTGATCAAGAGCTATTGTGCCAACAGGTTAAGTAGTAGATAATAACATGCATTTAAGAATAATAGATAATTTCATTAATATGGAAGTGATTTTACTTTAAGTTATAGTATTCTATTTTTTGAAGGAAGAGTATTTAATAATTATAATCTGTAAGTCTAATTGACTCTAAGAGTCCTATTGACTTTCAGTCTTCTTGACTTTGAGCTTTCTTCACTAATTTTCTAGCTTTTGATACTATTGTCATATATATATAAATTTATGTTTTATGAGATTGCTCACATTCCCGAGCAATATGCTATGATTTCTTGAGTAATGCTTACATTGCTGAGCAATATGCCCTAATTTTTTAACATCACTCCATATTGCTGAGAAATGTGCTGTAATTTCTAATATTACTCCACATTGCTGAACAATGTGCTTATGTGCTAATTACTACTTTTTTATTGGTCTACTATTTTCTATATCTGTTTTTCTTTATAAGTAATATCACAAAAAACAACAAAATATGAAACTCAGTTAGAGATCTCTAAATTAAAATCTGTTCAATTAAAATTACCTTATAAAAATCAGACTTCTTGGAACAAATGAATGCATAATTAGAGAATTCACTTTCCTATACTATAAACACAAAACACTTGAATATTTTTTGTCATAAAGTTTTTTCTTAATAGCAACAGGCAGTTTTTTATAAATAGTCTTCATAAAATACATATGTAAATTAGCTGAAGTTTTACTTGTTGAATTTAATAGCATATGTAAATTTGGATGCCAAACTGCAGCAGTTTAAACCCAATCAATTTTGTAAAATAAAAAAATATCTAACATTCTAAAATCAAGTTCATATTCTCAATAAATATGATCTATTAATTTATATATGTTCCAAACAAAATGACAAATATTATTAAATATTGACAAATTATTAGCCACAATAAAGCATTTATTCATATTATTAAACAACAACAATGAAAAATAGACAACCTTATTTGTCAAAACATTTGCATATATATTATTTAAAATATTTAAATATTTCTTAATTTTTGACCAAACCACTAAAAAATTTTTGCCACTAACCAAATTTGCAAAATGCCTCCTTTTAATTTAGCAATAGTTTTGAAAATCAAGATTTAACATATTTAATTCCAAGACACATGTATTTATAACTACTTAACTGTCCAAGTGCACAACTACAGCACAAAAAAACAGTACATATTCTAAAGCAATAACAATGGCCTGTAATTCAGCTATTGTCAATAATAGCAATTTATCAACTCTAATATTGAGACCAAATCAACTTTCAAAAAATATGCAACAGCCCTACCAGTTACTATAAAAAAATTTAGTTTCTTCAAAGATCTATCTATATAAACATTAAACTTATTTAACTAAATCTTAAAAAGATGATCTTTCAAAACTGAAAACTGATTTAATAACAAAACACTATCATTTTTTCGAATAAAACTCAAATTAAAAAAGACTAATGCAAGCTTAGCATTGTATAAAAATTTAGATGCTAAAACAAACCAAAAAAACACTAGTCTCTTAAAATTCAATCTCTTTCAATGATAAAATGTCTTTCAATCCATAATTCTATTTCTTTTGTCCAAAAATCTATTACAAAAGACCATACCAAATTTCTTTAAGAAACCAACTCTTTTATAATACAATGAAACTTTTAAGACACTTAATATAAGAAATCTGCCAAAACTGCAAAACACACAAAGTAAATTATTTGCTAAAAAAAGACTATTGTTTATAAAAATACAGATCATACCAGCCAAAAAATTATTGAAAAGACTAATATGCAACTTTACAAAATGTTACAAGAAATTCAAGAGAGCCCAGTCTAAAACTTGAAAATCCAAAAACCTGTACTTAAAAAGCTGACCAAAAATTTCAAAAGCATTTGCAAAAACCACAGTAGAAATAATTTTTTTTTCTGTCTGTATTTGTTCAAATGTTTTTAAACTATACAAAAAAGGATGATGTAATATCTTATTTAGAAAATTTTAAAACAGTTTAGCTTTTAGTTTAAGACTCTTCCTAATTAAAACATCTCATTAACAACATACTACTAAAAAAATAAAGCTAAACTACAAACAATAATTAATAATAGATTGCAAAACTACTAAAACCAAATACAAAAACTGCTTATCTAGGATAATTTTTTTAATATTATATTAAAAAAAAACCTAATATCAAATTAAGTCTTGGCCAAACTGGGTCTGAACATTCTATTAGTAAACAAAAAAATTTCCAAATACTTGTGTAACACACTGCTTTTGACAATTATAATAGGCAATCTATTAATTTTTAAAAAAGTATTCTTGATCTTTTAATTAATGAGAATAGTTATTGTCTTGTTATTGTTAATTAAAATATTTTTGATTGAAAAAAATTTACTGACAATGTTTAATATATACTAAGTGACAGCTTGACTATTCTTAATTCAAATAGTATTATCAATAAAAACATCAATTGTAAAAAATAAAGTTATTTTTCTTATGCTTTCTACTCTTTTTGTTTTAGCATATTAATTTGGTATTTACAAAAATGTTCTTGTCTCTTAACTTTACACAAAAAAAAGTTATAAAAAATCTTTCAAAGAAAGAATAAAAACATTTTATCTTGATCAAATTCATTATACACTCTATAATTATTAATAAGATCAAAGTTTATTATAACTTTATTTAATCTACTTTTATAAATATTACCAAAAAAACTGATGAATCTCTCATACATCTTGATTTACTGTAAACTTGCTCTTAAATAATACCAACTAACCAAATCATACACCTTATACATATTTTGCAAAACCAATTAAACTTTTTTATTCTTTTTTAAATTATTTTTAATTATCAATCCAACAGCAAAAATAGGAAATTGCATTGAAGTGTCTCTTAAAACTGAAAAGTTGTCTCTACAAAAAACACCAAACTTACTATAAGTAAAAGAGATCCAATTTAAGAAAATCTTGAAAAAAATCTTCTAAGCTGTTTTAATTAATGTAATAGAATAAATATTTGTTAGAATTTTATTTCATTTATAAGACTTAAGTATTATTAAAACCTATGTTTTCTTTTATAAAACTAAAACAGTACTCAAAGCTAAACATAAATTTAAAAGGCCTAAAAAATACTTGAAAACATTATTGTTACAATGTTTTTACAATTCATTAGAGATATTACTCAAATCAGCAGTTTTTTTATCTAATAGATTTTTGATTACTTGAACCAACTTCTCAAAACTAATAACATTCATAATATTTGAAAAAGCACTATTCTTTATATAGCATAAAAAGGCATACTAATTAGCTCAAAGCTCAGACAGAATTTTAGAAACTACCTACTTTTTGGTTCAACTTTTCATAATTGTATTAATTTTAAATTTAACATTGGTAGATTTTAATATCAACTTACTATTAACTATTAAATAATTTAGCACAATTTTATAAAATGGCTTATTCAATATACTTTTAATTATGTGGCTTTTATCTAAGCAAAAATTTTCTATTCTTTTATTAATAGCACACTTTATAATAGTAGTTTCAGTAGTTTTAAACTCATGTATTTTGAATTTACAATAACTTTTCCTAAACTTAAACAAACAACCAAGAACATTCATAGATTTGGTGTCTTTCTGAATTATGCTTTGTATCTTAAGAGCCTTATTCATATCAATAACCAACCAAATGTAAAACAAAAAATCAGTTTGAGACATATTACCAGATCTAAAAGATTTCACAACTTTGGCAACCAACAATTCCAATCTAAAAAACCTAGATAACTGTTTTTTAAAAACATATTTGGCTATATTATACTAATGTCTAGAAAATGTTTTCTCAATTGAATCTGCTATTATTTCTCTTAGCAAATTCTATATAACATCAAAATTCTTACCAATTTTTGTCTCCAAAAATTTATTTACCACTGCTAAAAGCTTGATAGATAAATATTTCTCAAAACAGATTTATTTGGCACTATCTATATCAGTAATTTTAAATTTTCACCAATTTTTGTTAGCTTTCTTACACATATTATTTAAATGAACATTCAAAAAACCACCCAAACTAATTAAAACTAAAACAGCCTTATAATCTGTATTAAAAAGTTAGAAATAGAATTAATATCATGGTTAGCAATCACAAATAACAAATTTTCATTAACAAAAATATAATCTATGACTTTTTTAACATCTTTTATATTGTTTCAAATAGAGGTCTTAACTAACAAATATCTATTAAACAAGTTAACTAGATCTAAACTTGAACAAAACTTGAAACTTGTACTTTTTTTAAACTTATTTTTATTGAAATCTCCATCTAAAAAAACAAAAAAAAACTTATTTACAGTTTTTACAATTAATAAGTTGATTTTATTAGTCTGAACCAATTATGTTATCAGTATAGCATCAGTGTATAATCCCAAAATCAAAACAGAAAGCTTATTTTTAAAAAGCAACTTAACAGACAAAAACTGGCCAGTCATTTTAAAAACTTTGTACATATGCTTTGCTAAAACAATATTCATAATAATTACAACACTAGAATCCAAATAACCAGAGTTCAAATCAAAAGTAAATACACAAATACCATCAAACTTGTTAGCAATTTATGGATAAATCTTTTTATTCAATTTTGTTTTAGTTACAATAAAAATTAAATTGTTTATATTTTTGTGTTAATAAATAACATCCTCTTGCTTAGCAAGATTGTTTATATTTTTAACATTACACATAGTTATTTTCCAAACTAAATTGGTTATCTGGAAGAACAGACATCTGAATTTAAATTAATTTTGTCCATTTTGGCTATTAGACTTATAACTATAGCCAACAAACTATTTATATTTTTTTCTAACTTTAAAACAACTAACAGATCAAAAACCACTGCTTTCACAACAGTTTTACTACCAGTAATTACACCCAAACTTTCACTTATTACTATATTTATCTCTTAATTTTGTAATAAAAAAATTACCAATAATTAATATTTAAAACTATGCATCTAATCTTTTAGTCAGCTTATCAACTTGCTCTGTAAGATTAGTAAAACTGCATTCAAGAGCAGCAAATTTATTATTTAATTTTTCAAATATAAACAGGAGAGATTTTACTTCTAAGAAGAAGCCAAAGTTTATTAAACCATTTTTCATAGAAAGAAAAAAAAAAAAAAAGACCTACTAACAACTTTAGCCCAAAAAATATTACTAAAAAAACAAAACAGACAACAAATACTAAATGCTTAGTATAAATAGTGGTCTGTTTGCTTTTATCTGCTTTTGACAAAACTTCACAAAATAGACTACTAGAGAAAATTTTTTTACTTATATTAAAACTAATAATATTATTAAATAACAAAAATAATAATAATTTGGTTTTTATTAGATTAATTTAATCTTTAAAATCAAATAATTTAATAAGTTAATTAATTAAAATTATAAATAAAAATATGATTTATTTTGCAAAAATTGACTAAAATTCAACATATTAAACAATATAATTAAAAATTAACCTAAATTAAAATAAATTAAAATATTTTTATTATCATTATTTAAAATAAACAATTAATTATAACTATAATAAAATTAAATATTATAATTTGGTATTAATATTATAAAACTAATAAAAAACAAAAACTTTATTTTTTACAAAAAAAAATTGGGTTTAATATAATTAAAATATTATTTAAAACATTAAAAAAAATAGAATATTTTATTATTACCAAAAATTAACAATTAACTTAAATAAATATATTAAAACTATTCTTAATTGTTGTTTTAATAAAACTTTGAAAAAAACTCTTATTTAAAACAAAAAAAATGTTTTAATATTAATAAAAAACTGATTTATTATAATATTATTTAAAAAAAGCATTTTTATAAAGGATTATTAAGCAGTTTTTATAGTTATGAATGTATTTTTAATAAAAATATTATTAATTACTTTAAATATTATAATGTTTGTACTTTTTTTATTGTTTGTTCTAATTATAATTATAAAAATATAGAAAAACATATATATTTAATATATTAAATTTAAAATATATAGATAAATATTTTTAAGTTAAGTATAAATTTATTAAAATTAAATTTTATTAATTAATTTTAATTTAATATTAAAAATATAAATATTTCTGTAAAACAAAATAATAATCTTATTACAAAAACTAAACTAAATATAAATTAAGTTATAAATTATAAATAAATTTAAAAAAATTTATATATTTATATTTGGTTTGAATTTAAATTTTTTGGATTTTAAAGTTGTTATTATCATAAATAATAATATTGTCAAACATATTTACAAAATTTCAGAAATATTAAATTAACTTTTGTTAATTTATTTGTTTAAAAATAGTTTTTTAGTTTTAATATTAAAATTATATATTAAAGTTTTTTTTAATACATAATTGGATCAAATTAGTATTATTAACTCATTTATTGTCAAGATAATTAATAAAAATACTTTTGTTGTCTTAAAAAATAACTTTAATAAAAATAATTTAAAGCATAATATTAGTTTTAAAAAATATCTTGATTTAAGTTTGATTAATTTTCTTTTTAATAATTTTTTTATTAAAGCTATAACACAAAAAAAAACTTATATAATATTAAAAAAAACAATTGATTTTATTTTGGTTTTTTTTTTAATAATATTATAATTATTTATGATATTTCTAACATATAAAATTTTTTTTTATAAATTATAATATTGTAATAATCTTTATTAATTTGGAATTTTTTTTAAATACTTGGTTTTATGTTTTATATAAGCAAGCCAATAAAAATTATTAAAAATTTAATTTTAAAAATATTAATAATTTTAAGTAAATGTAATTTAAAAAAGTTTTTTTGTTTTAAATTATAGCTATTTTAAATATTTTTGTAAAGTTAAAATTAGCAAATAATAAGCTATTATATATAAAAAACTTTTATATATTGTGTTTTTATAATTTGGAACTATTTTTAAAATTTTTAAATTATCTGTTTTGTGTTTAAACTTTAATTTTGAGCATTTTATATATAAATAATTAGTTATAAATACTTTAAAAACTTTTGTAATTTGAGTTTTAATGTATAATAATTTTGGTTTTAATATTATTAAATTAGCTTTGTTTAAGATTAAAAAAAGTTATTGTTTTATAAAATATTTTAATTTTTAATAATATTAATATGCTTTTTTTGATTATATTAATAATATTATTTTTATTAATATTATAATTAAATAAGATAAATTATTAATTATTATTAATAAGTGTATTATTAACTTACTTTTAAATTTGCTAAATTTTTGGTTGAACTTTAAATTTGTTTTTGTTTAATAAAAAAAAGTTTAAATATTAATAATTTTAAAGTTTTATCTTAAAAACAGTTTATTAAAGATTAAAATATATAGCATATTAATTAAGTTTTTTAATAATATTTATAATAACAAAGTTAATTAAATAATAATTAATTTTGAGCTTATAAAATACATAATAATTTAAATTAAAATAGAGTTTTTTTGTTTTTGCTATAAAAAAATTTTTATAATCTTTTTTTATATAAGATTAAGAAACATAAACAGTAATATAGTTATTATATTAACATTAAATTTATGATCAAAATAAGTCAAATAAAAAATTAAATTAATTTTATATCTTATTTAATTATAAATATTTTTACTAATAATATTATTTAAATTAATATAGTTAAACTAGTATTTAGTATATTTTTGATATTATTAATAAATATTTTAGATTAAATTACATTTTTATTAACAATAATAAGACTAATAATTTTTATTAACTAATAAATTGTTAATGTCTTTTTGTTTATTAGTAAATTGCTTATATTAATTGCTAAAAAAAATAAATTATATAAATATATAAATCTTTTTTATTAATAAAAAGTTTTTTTAAGTTTAACTTAACCAAAATTTATTTTGATATTAAATTATTATTATTATTATTTTTTATTTGTTTAATAAATGAAGTTCAAACACTACTTAATGCTATACATCAAAGAAATGATCTAAACTAGGCATGAATCATGCACTTTCTACATATAACCAGCCACTCGGGCCAATCAAAACAACATTATACAGCTATGTAAACAGAAACCAGATCACTTATACCTAAAAAAAACAAACAAGATTTGTGAAAGCCAAACTGAATACCAAAAGCATCAGTGACACCAAGCAATTTGACTACTTTAGTAGAAAACCTCAAAACCAAACCAGAAACTAAAATGAGAGCTGAATCATCAAGTAGAATCAACTTGTTTCTTTCCATATAAGCTTGATGTTTAACATAAACTGACTAGACATCTTCCCTAAACACCAGATCAAGAAAGCATACAAACTTGATAATCTCCAAACCAGTGACCTTGGAGTTGCAGAAGATGGAGACAGCCTTGTAAAACCAATTATTAAAAACAAAACCCTTACAAAGAGCCATGAACACAAGAGAATCAGAAATACAGGATAACAGCAGCTGCAAAACACTAAAAGAAGAATGAGAGAAACTGGAAACTGTCTTCTAGGAATTCACATAAGATTCCAATATTTGATGTCTAATGAATTCATCAACCTTACAAAAAAACACATGATTCAACACCTCAATGTTATCACAATATAAGCACAACACACTAGAATAAAGTCTATTATAAAGATGTTTCCATACAACAACTGGCAGTTGATAGTGCAAAGCTTTCATAAAGTAAGTGCATGTATTAGCCAAAGATCTGTTGATAAAACTGGCAGCCATGTGCAAATCAAGATGCTACACCAAAGACAAATAAAGCCAATCAACTTCAGAAATCAAACTGCCTATCAAAAACTTGGAACCAGACCTAATCTCCTAGCATGCATAACAAACAGAATAATAAATATTATGTACAAAATGTCTAAAATTGCCAAAAATAATATTACTATCAGCCACTATAAAGCATTTATTCAAGCAAGGAGGAAAACACCAACTAGAAAGAGAGACAGCACTGGCAATTACATCAGCATGCTTATTTTCTGAAATGCCAGAGTAACTCTTTACCTTGTGCCAACTAACTCTTAAATTCTTATTATGAATGACATTAACAATATGTTAATGTTCAATCCAGTACTTATTGTGAAAGTCAAGACACACCAGACCCAATTCTA
Source organism: Geosiphon pyriformis (assembly GCA_016748015.1). Lineage (NCBI taxonomy): Eukaryota > Fungi > Glomeromycota > Glomeromycetes > Archaeosporales > Geosiphonaceae > Geosiphon > Geosiphon pyriformis. The sequence goes on from JAAOMT010000518.1 coordinate 303,951, forward strand.
GCTTACAAGCATCTAAAGCAGATTGACTATCCAAAAACAAGTGAACAGAGCTAGATATGAGAACACACTCTAGGGCCAATGCAATAGCCTGTAATTTTGTCATAGTTGATGATATCAAATCTAATACACCAATGCCCAAACCCAAATTAATGTCCTTAAAAAAGCAGCAGTGCCAGCTTTACAGTCAACTGTGCCCAAATCCTTCAGAGACCCATCCATGTACACAGACAAACTACCAGAACTAACCTGAAAGAAATGGTCACAAATAGATACAAAGTCACCAGAGTTAAGAATGCTCAAAAAACCAACTTTACTCAAAACCAAGGGATGAGCAGAAAAGAAAGCCATATCATTGAGAAATGTCACAGAAATCTTGAACCACTCAGGAACAGAACTATGGGGGTCTATTCTCTTCTACCATCTGAAAGTACACCAATCAAAGACAGCACCATGACTATTTCAAAGTTGATCTACAAAAGCTATATCATACCAATGAAAAGAGGGAAAAAACTTGAGAAATTTTGACTCATCCAGAATGGCAGACATAGAAGTCCCACCACAAAACCAAAAGAAATTGGCCAAAAAGCCACCCAGAAACAAATTGCAATCAAGAAGAATACAAACTATGCCTACTAGAAAGTTATTTGAAGCACTAATATACACACAGACAAAAAAACTCAATAGATGAATAGGACACCAACACAGAACTTGTAAGTCATGTGACCTGTAAAAAAACAAGCGACTTAAGACTCCACCAGTATTTACAAAATTAATTAGAAAAGCAACTTTACTCTCAAACTGAATCTGTATGAAAAATTTCAAACCATAAAAGGAAGAGTAGTAAATAGTATTACTAGAAAAGTTAAGCAGTAGACCAGATTTAAGTTTTAAGTCTTTACAAATAAGAGCATTCTACTTATTGTACATACCAACAGGAACAAAGCTAAATTGCATTCTATAGCTGACTATAGGATAGAAAACCATTAACACTAAATACAAGAGCTGTTTATCCAAGATAGCTTTTCTCAGGACCAGATTGGTAAAAAAACAAACATCTGAATTTACCTTAACCAAACTAGGTTTTGAAAGACTCTTAATTGAAAGAAAAATACTCAAATACTAATGAAATTCACCCTTTTTGGCAATGGAGATCAGTAATTCACTAATGAAAAGAAAAGGATTACTGGTCTTGCTATTAATGGGAATGGCCACTGTCTTGTCATTATTAATTGAAATGTCATTAATTTGAAAGAATTTGCCAGCAACATTGAAAATATGTTGAGTAGTACTCTAACTGCTACCAACTCAAATTGTATTATTAATAAAAGTGCCAACAGCAAAAAAAGAAGAAAGTTCAGTCTGAGATTTAGCATGACCACTTTTGGAAATATAATAAGAATTCAACTTATACTTACACAATTTTTTTTTGTTAACATAATTTTAAGAAAAATAATTTTAAATAACCAATTTTTGTATTTAATTTCTATTATTTTGTAATTAATTATTAAATATAGATTTTTATTTGGTTTTATTTTTAAGAATATATATTATAAATAAACTGTAATAATTTAAAAATAATTAAAATTTAAGACTAATTTATCAAAAAACTTTTCAATTAAGAATTTATATTATTATTTTTAATATAATTTAAAACTTTTTGAATAGGTCTAAATTAAAAGTAAAATTATGTTATTATTAACTTTTTTAAATATTCTAAATATTGTTAACTAGTTATTTAATTATTATTTTTTAGATTTATAAGTTGTAAATTAGACTTTTAAAAATTTATTACAGTTTTTTATTAAGTTAAAAATTAGTTTAATTAATAATTTTTTGGTTAAAATAATTAAAATTTTAATTTTACTTTTATAAACTCTTTATTTATTGTATTTTATTTAACAAATAGTATCTAATATCAAATATTTTGAACATTTTATTTTATTATAATGTGATTAATTTTTTAAAACAATTTAATATGGTTTTTAGTAAACAATTTATTAATAAATATGACTGAATTTTTGATTAAAAAACATTTTATTATAAATATTTATATAAATAATTTGTTAAAAAATTTAAGTTTACTTAAAATAATTAATAGTGTTTTAACACTTTTTAAAAATTTGGATATAAACATTAATATTTATATTTTTGGCTTAACTTTTTTAATATTAATTGAATTACAAGCTATTTTTTTGGTTTTTAAATATGTATTTATATTTAATATAATAATAATTTATTTTAATAGTTAAACTGTTTTTAATGCTTGTGTTTTTGAGTTTATTTTAAGATTGTTTGACTTTTGTAATTGTTATTTAATAAAAAAAAACAAATAATTAATTTAATTTATAATAAAAATATTTTTATTATTTAATCTAACATTAAGAGCTATTTTATTATTATTAGCAATAATATTGCTAATGTTTTAGTTAATATAATTGTTTATTTATCTTTGTTTTTTTTTATTTTAATTTAAGAAGATCTTTTTAAATTAACAATATTGTTATTTTAAAAAATGTTTAATATTTTATTCATAATATATATTAAGCTATATATTATGTTTAATAAAAAATTAAATTAAATACCAACATAATTATTAATATTATAATTGAAAATATAAACTGAATTTGTATTTTTCTGATATAATATTCTAATTTTATATATAGTTTAAATTTATTAACAAGTTTTTAATTAGTTTATATATTTATTTAATAATAATAATTTATTGGTAATTATTTGTAGTTATTTGAAAATGTTTTTATAACAAGTAATATTCTGAAATTACATATTTTTAAATTATGTTTTTATATGTAAATTAAATATTAAAGTTATTATTAAATCTTATTAATTTTTAAAATTTATTAATAAAAGTTATTCTTTTATTATTTTTGATTTTACAGTTTTTTTATTTTGTATTTTTAATAATATGTTGTATTTGTTTTTGTAAAAGTTTTGTTTTTAAGGTGTAATTTGTTAAAGTTTTATTAATTTTTAAAAATATTAAAATAATTTTTTTATATTTAGTTTTTTTATATAATAGTTAATAATAAATTATAAAAAAAAAGTGTGATTATATAGATTTAAATATAGAATTGTAATAAAAAAATGTGATTTAATAAGTAATAATAAATTAGTTTCTTATAATTTACATGATTTATTAATTAAATTTTCTAATAAGATAATTTATTTATTTAATATTATTAAAGTTTTTATGATAAGTTTAATTTGTTTAATAAATATTTATTTTTTTTGAGATCTAAATAGTAGTATTAATGTTTATATAAATATAATATAGTTTTTATTAGCTTAAATAACTAGTTATATATAAGAAATACATAAGTTATATTTAATTAAGAATATTTAATTTGTTTTTATATATTAATAAAAATTAAAATAATACATATAAAAAAAAAATACAACAAAAATTATAATTTAAAAAATCAAAAAACATTATAATTAAAATTTTAATATTATTTCAAATTTTATATTAAATTTATTAATTTAGTATTAAATTTTTAAAATTTACAAATATATATAATTAATTATTATAAAAATTAATATTTTATAAAAAAATATCAAAAAAAGTATTTTTGTAATATTATATTTTATTACAATTCTGCTTTATATTTTAATAAAATATTAATATTAAGAAAACTTTATTTTTACTTTTATAATTATTAAAAAATCTATAATTTAAATTAATTTTTTAAAATCAAATAAATTGATACAATAAAATTTTTACAATTATAAAATTTCCATAATTTAATTTATTTAAAATATATTAATAAATAAATAAATAATTTTAACTGTATTAATTGTTTTTATTTAAAAACATACATTAAATAAATAATTTATATTATATTAAATATTAGTTAATTTAAGTTAATTTTTATTTTGTTATAATATATTTATTAATTATATATTATTATTTTTATAATTAATAATAATAATAATAATTTATATCAAAGATTTTTTAATTAAATAATTTAATTAAATAATTGAAAACTTTGAATATACGTATATTAATAAATTATAACATTAAGCAAAATTTTTAGTTTCATAAATTAATAATATGTGATATATTATATTAAGTTAACAATATAAAAAAAATGGTGTTATATATAATATTTTTCATATTGTATTTATTATTGTTTAAATATATACATATATTGGTTTTTTTAAATGTATAATATTTTATTTACCTTAAAAAAGTTCTATTAATTTTTATAAAATGCAATGATCAAACAGAAACAAAAGCACTTTATTTGATTGCCTTATGAATAAATAGGTGGCTAAGACACCCAATTATATTAAACTATTATATTTTAAAGGTCTTCGTTTAATGACTACAATGCCATTTGGCTTTTCGCTTTATGGCGCTCATTATTTTCTGGGGAATAGTCCAGAATTAAATTCCAAAGTTGGAAAGAACTCTAATTCAGTTAGACCATGCTAAAAATGATTAGAACTAAAATATCTATACTGTAAAAAGATCTCAAAATCCGAGATCGAACTGTAGTTTCATATATCTACGAAACCACGGCAGCTCCTTGATTCACAGAGGCACTTTTTATGTAATTTAACTGGATCCTCTATATACACAAGGTTACTAACCTCTGAAGCCCGTTGTTGCTCACATTTTTTCATTTCCTCCTTAGAACGCAATCCAAAATAATCAAAAGTAAGCTCTTCACCACTGTTCACCGCATGCCTTGTGAAGAAAGCTATATCATGGACACGAATGTCCGGATTATTGCTAACTACCCCTTTAGCTACCATATTAGGATCACAAGAATGATTGAAAAATCGAGCCACATTTCCTTCATTGGTTGCATCCACGGTATATAGGAATTCATTTTCGATTAAATCAATATTAAAAAGATATGATGTGCCAATTCGTGCGTTGTGTTTATCGACCTTGCCAGCTTGTATTTGATTAATCACCGCTCCAGCATAAATATCAATAAAAGTATCTGCCGGTATATTGTTTATTGTCCGAACACCCCACCCTTTGTTTATTGTTTTGAAAATTTCAAGTTCAAAGAAGCGACCATTTTGTACTACGCGATTCAGACAATTTGGTCCACATTTGCACCTAATATTACATTCCCTGATCATGCCGCTTAAATTTGACTTTCGGAGTGTACGTTCCGAAGAGTAATAGCTTTGATAGTCATTGTCTTCCAGACAAAGACATTGTTTGCCGTCCTTACCACATTCTCCAACCCTACAATCACATCCAGCTAATGCTTCCAGATTTGGTTTGCTTACTCCTTTTTTGAAGTTATAAACATCTGAATAAATGAATTTTGGAGCTATATCGTCATCTACTTCATTAATCAAATAAACACGGGGAGTAGCGGTTGTGTGATGATGTCTTTTCCTGGTTGAACTCGAGTGATTAGGGGACTTTCGATGGTCCAAAAACCTCCCGCGTTGATCACTATCTATATCATCTTTATTCATCTCAGCTCGTCCTCTCTTGTTGATATTCGGAGCTTTTTTGCTATTAACTGAGTGGATTTTTTCATTGGAATGGCGATCTAGTCTTAGAGACTTTCGAGCCTTTGGCTCTGTAAAAGCCTCTCTGTTTTGCCGAAACTCCTATTATCATGTCATAATGATAGGAGGTAAATGAGTAGGAATTAGATATTGGGAAAAAAATTTCAAGCCCAACTTTTACACCAGTAAAGTAATAATTATTACAACAAAGCCAATTCATTGACGAACCAGCCTTGTATCTTTCCAGGTCAATGATAGTTGTCAATTTGGCTGTGAACCTTGCAGGAAATCATGATTGAAAAAACTTCACGAATCCAATGGTATTACCACCCGCGAAATTCTTCATACCTCCAGCTCAGATAAACTCATTATATCTTCAACAGATCCATCAAGGTCCAAATCAAAAGGAGTAAACCTTTTTGCCCTTCTCTTGTTAGGGTAAATCGAATCGACAGTAGAAAGGTTGGTGCCTGCATTGGACCGCCTGAAACGTCAAATTTTTTGGTTGATTGGGTTAGAGTTTGAAAGAAATTCAATGATCATATTTTATCCACCATCTGAAAGCCTAGATCCATAATTGAGAATTTACCAATCACAATTACTATGTGCTGAATTTTCATCTCCATTATAATAAAATGTTAAGGAATCTAAAGATCTCTAAGAATAAAGGATTCATTAGGAAATGTAAGCATTTAATTTAATAAAACAAAGATCAATTACACTTTTACTCACACCATGAGAGCTAGGGTTAAATAGTTTAGTAGCCTTTAAAGTAGCCCGAGGTGATAGTGCGCATAGAAAGTGGGGGAAATTTAATAAAAGTCACAAGTATTTTAACGCTCTAAAATATTTTTTTGTATTTTTTCCCTGCCCCCCCCCCCCCCCCCCACCCCACCCACCCAGAAAGAGCACAAAGTTTGTACAGACTTGATCAGCAACTTCAATCACCACATCGTTTTCATCATCTAGAGTTAGGTCAACTATGACGGGCGGGGGTTTATTCGAGGAATTGAAAGACATAGTTTCCTAAACTTGGATTCGTTGAAAGAACCCTTTTAAAAGGTTCTCTCCAACCTCTGATAGTTTGGGAAATCAATAAAAAGGGCGAAACAATTGTGCAACCAAATTTTAAGGTTAATGCTCAACAAATATTTGGGTCTAGAAAAATGATTTCAACTTTATTCATGAGTGCTAAATAATTGATTTAAATGGTGGCAAAATGTCATGAATTAAAAATCTCGCGTATAAACTTGCCAAACTTTTTGATGCGCAGTAATGTTGGTTCTCCAAAAAAAAACAAATAAAGAAATCGAAAGATTAAATAATCTCTTTAAAAATCCCTTTTACAACCCATATTCCCATTCTTTGGTCCTCAAAAACCATTGTTATTTGCTATTAAATTACTAATTTTCTATTTGATTATAATTCATCCTTAAACATGTCTTCGTAAACTTTTCCATAATCTATTGAGCTGTCATCTGCATCATCATCATCCCCATCATCGTCTTGTTGTTGGAATAGATCTTCTTCTTCCTGTTTTGCTAATCTTTCTGCTTCTGCTTTCTTTTCCTCTTCTTCGACCTCGGGTGCTGGTTGCTCATTTATTTCGACTTTCGCCTCAGTATTAACGCCCAAACTAGCTCGAAGAACTTTGTCAACTCGATTTGCATAGCTAATAAAAAATTGATTGATTGATAAATATAGTCTGTCTTCATTTCGAGATGGAAAAATAATAGGAAAATGTGTGTGTACCCTAGATTATCACCCAACGTGTATCCGGAACGTAGTAGAGTAGTTTCGTACAAAACCATAACTATTTCTTTAGTGGTGTCATCAAAATCTTCTCTATTGGCCTTTTCCAAGAGACCCAGTATCAGCGGGTGATTGGGATTAATTTCCAATATTTTCTTTTGTCTTGAAAAGAAACCTGACATGGCTTCATCGTCTTGCTTGAATGTTTGGGCTTTGTAGTAGTACGGGTAAAAAGTTTCATTTGGATAATTATTGGGAATTGAAGGAAAATAGAAAAGTTCAAAAAAGTTTGTTTGATATAACTTACCAGCCATAATCTTTTGCATATTGCCCGTCCATCCCCATTCCTGCGCCACAACAGCACATGGAGAAGTTGTAAGGCGATTGGATACCTCAACTTTTGAAGAAAAGCCAAACGCTTATTTAATGGTTGTGTCTTTTGGGAGAATTAAAATAATTTTCAATTTAGCTCACCTTTCTCAACTTGATCAATAAGCGAAGCTTGCATCCAATCCTGTAATCTCTCGAATTTCACCTTTAATTTTTCAAGTTCCTCTTTATCATCCTGCGTCTCATCACCGAATTTCAGGTCACCCTTGGCAACATTTTGGAACACCTTTCCATCATAACCGGGCATATGCTGAACCAACATTTCATCAATTGGTTCGGCCATGTATAAAACTTCGTAGTTACGAGCGACCAAACGTTCCAAGAAAGGTGATTGTTTAACTTCCTCGATTGAAGCACCGGTATGAAAGAAGATACCTTCTTGCCCTTTTTTCATTCGACTGATATAATCATCGAGGGAAGTAAGATTTCCATTTTTAAAAGAACTGGGAAATCGTAAAAGTTTGGCGACTTTTCGTCGATTTCTTTCATCTTCAATAGCACCCAGTTTCAGACTAGTGCCATATTCTTTGATGAATTTAGGGTATTTTTCTTCGTCTTTAGACAGAATGGAAATAAGTTCGAGAATCTTTTTGATCAAACGCTTCTTGATCAAAACTAATGTCTTGTGTTGTTGAAGGGTTTCACGTGAAACATTTAATGGAAGATCATCGGCGTCAACTACTGCACGAACGAATTGTAAATATTTGGGGATGAAATCGATAAACTCATCGGTGATAAAGACGCGTTTTACAAAAAGCTTGATGATACGGACGAAATCTTCAGCTTTCTTGAATAAATCTTGAGGAGCTTTGCTTGGTATATAAATAATGGAACGGAAATCTACTTCCCCTTCAGCCTAAAATAAAGATATGCATGAAATGTCAAAAATTCATGAATCTTTTATATATATATATATATATATATACCAAAACTTTATCACTATATTATACCTTGAAATGAATCCAGGACAAGGGAGGTTTACCAGCAGAATCCTTGAAGAACGAGTTGAAAAATTCTTCATATTCTTTTTCAGTGACATTCTTTGGATCCCGAATCCAAATCGGTTTCTGATCGTTCATGATTGACCATTGTTGAGTAACAACAGTCTTAGTTTTTTTCTTTTTCTTGTCCTTTGCCTTTGCCTTTGCTTTTTTCTCTTCTTCTTCGTCTGGTACATCCTCAATTTCAATTTCATCATCTAGGTCATCTTTTTCCTCATCCTTCTTCTTTTCAACAGGTTTCTTCTCTTCGGGATCTTCAATTTCAACTTTTTTTTCTTTTGTTGTCCAAAGATATATGGGGAAATTGATGAACTCAGAATATTTTTTGATCAAATCATTTAATCTATTTTGTTCCAAGAACGCGAGTGAGTCTTCTTTAATATCCAATACAATTTGGGTACCACGTCCCAAAGTATTTCCTCGAGGATCCTCGGCAATAGTGAAATCGTTCACGGCATGAGATTCCCAGATATATTGTGTCGACTCGTTGTTATGTTTTGTTGCCACTGTCACTTTATCTGCAACCAAGAAGACAGAATAAAAGCCAACACCAAATTGTCCAATCAAATTCATGTCTGCTTTTTTCTCATCTATAGCATTTAAGAATTCAGAAGTCCCTGATTTTGCGATGGTACCCAGATTTTCTTTAAGTTGTTTCTTCGTCATGCCGACACCGGTATCGGTGATAATGAGACGACGATTCGGTTTATCGGCCAGAATTGTAATGTTGAGATCCGGAGTAGTGCCCAATGCTTGTGGGTCGGTAAGTGCCAAAAACCGAATCTTGTCAATCGCGTCAGAAGCTTTAAAAAAATTACGGCATCAATTGAGGTTCCATGAAAGTTTAGATGTGATGATGATAATAATAATAATAATAATAATAATAATAATAATAATAATAATAATAATAATAATAATAATAATAATAATAATAATAATAAGTGGGTAAATAGAAGCACACAAATCACTCACTCACCATTAGAGATAAGCTCACGAAGAAATATCTCGCGTGTTTTATACAACGAATTGATAATCAATGTCATTAATCGGCTGACTTCAGTCTATCGAAAATGATTTAATTTTAACTTTAAATATTTGATTAAAAAACCGAATTATTATAGTTAGGCAAACAGAACCAAACCTGAAATTCGAATTTCTCTTCAGTAGCCTTCAATTTCTCGGCTTCTTCCTCTGTGAAAGCTTGATAGTTGGTAGTCCCATTTCGTGTAAACACTTTTTCTTCCTCGTCCACTTTTAAGACTTTTTCGGCTGTATTTGGCTTTTCTTCCTTTTCAACCTCCTCTTTTTTTTCGTCTTTTATTACCACAGTTTCCTCAGTTTCCGTTGAGGTTGTTTCAGCGGTTGAAGAAGACCCTGTTTCCACTGTCTTTGCTGAGATGATCTTGTCGTCAAAGTCTTCGGCCTCAACGGCTTTTTCTTCTGCTTTCACCAGACATAGCGAGAAAAGAAAGCATATAGTCAAGGCGACAGTGGTCAGAAGAACCAACCGAAACCAGGAATTACTTTTCATATTGTACGTCGTTAAAAAAGTTTAAGTTTTTGATGAAAGCTGAAGGGTTTTTATTGTGAAATTATTGTCCTTGGGGAAAAGTTTAGAAACCACCAAAGCCGGGATACTTCAAGTATCAACAAACTTTTCTTATCCTAACTACACCTCTGTTAGGAACAAGGCATTTATATTTATATATTTTAATTATCATTGAATTTTTTTTTAAAGTTTTCGAAACACCACATGTGAGGAAAATATTTTTGGGATGTGTCAAATGCAAATTCAATCCAAGTTGCCTTTGTTAGAAATATTTGACCAATGATAACGTAGTGAAACCTTTTAGTGCTGGAACGAGCCAATTGGTCGGATAAAAGAGATTCAATCCAACCAAAAATTGACACATTTTTTTTTACGGAATTTTCAATGATTTGTGTTCCCCGAAACCTTTTGATGAGATTGTCAAGATCGTTGAGGTGATTTATATTCTAATTAGCGATCCGGGGAAATCATGATAAATTAGGTTTCGCTTTATAGAAATTTGATTCGAATTGTCGGAAAAAGGTTGGTCTCGGAAAATTTTGGATTTTGCATAGTTTTTTTGTTTGGTTGGGTTATCCTACATAGGATGCGAGGGGATATACAAATAATAAAGGTTACTTTACCTTTTTCAAGAAATTGAAAGGAATCATCTTAAAAAGGAATATTTTAGATAATAAGTAAGAAAAGTTTTTACTTTGAATTATTTCAAAAATGTGGCTAATTATTAAAATCAATCTTTTTTTTTAAAAAAAATTCTAATTATTTGTAAAAGTTGTAAAGAATTATAAATTTAAAATTCCTAATTCTTTGTTATAAAAAATTCAAAATCAAGAAAATATTTTAACATTAATCAAAAATTTTAAAGCTCATATAAACTTTAAACAAAAATCCAATAATAATAATAATAATATTCTTAAAACTGTTTAATTTTTAAAAATATTAATGTAAAATTAAAGAAAATTGGTTAAATACATATTTAATCAAAATAATATTTAATTTAAATGCAATAAATATATTATTAAAACTACTATCTTAGAAGATAATCTTCAATTTTTTTTAAATGGTAGAAGAACTAAAAAAACTGAGGCTAAGACTTAGAGTGTTAATATTGGTAGCAGAGAATAAGATAAACATAATGATAAATTTTGCATATTTTTAAAGCCATTTATTGTTAATTCCAATATTTATAATAGATACTATGAATTTTATTTAATTTTTTTGTTAAATTGTTGTTTTTAAGGATATTATAAAATAATTAATAGATAAGTTTTTTATTTATCTAAAAACTTATTTTGTTATTAAATATTGTAAAAGCTAATTCTGGTTTTTATTTTTAAAGTTATTAAAATCTTTGAAATCTTTATTATTGTTGTTGTTTAACTATTTTTAAAAACATTATTTAATATTAATATTTTATTATTATATTAGATAATAAGTTAACATAATTTATAATTTAACAAAATTTTTGTTTTTTTAATTATTTATTGCTAATAATTTTTGTATAATTTTTTGTTTTTAATATTTTATATTTGTATTAATACAAATTTTAAAAATTCTTTTTCTTGTTAATTCTTTAGTAATAATAAAAGCATTAAGTTGCCAAAAAAATAATTTCTTTTATTTTCTTTTTTTCTTTTTCTTTTAATTATTTTTTTTAATACATTATTTTTTGTTGTAATAAAACCAGTAAGCTCTTTTGCTAATGGTTTTGGTTTTAATTTAACTGGTTTGAAAATCTGTTTAGACATTAAAAAAAATACATGAAAAATATTTATTTTTATAATATATCTTATAAGAAGCCAAAAAAATTTAAAGCCAATAATAATATAGTTAATTTATCTACTGGTTTTTTAAGTTTAAAAAATATTGAAAACTCTAATGCTAAATTTGTAAAATTTTAAAAAAGCAAAATTAGTAACAAAACAAATAATATTAGTAATCTGTTAGATATAAAGAATATAAAAAATATATTTGCCAAAAAAACTAGTTATGTAAATTTAGATACTTTAGTAATTAATAAGAATATAAATAATACTATGTCAAAAAAGATTTATACTTAAATATATATGTTAAATTATTTGCTAAATATTCTTTATTTAATAACTTAAGTGATAATAATAATGTTTTGATGCTCTTATTTCTTAAATTTGTTAATTTTAAGCAATTTTTATTGATTAAGTTACATGTTTTTATAAAACAAAATTTTAATTTAATAAAATTTTTTACATTAAATATTGAGCTTTTTACTGTACTTAAAAAAACTTTTAATAATAAATTACTAACAATAAAAAAAATTTTTTATTATATTGATAAATTTGGAAAAGCTTTTACTTTCTTAAAATTTTCAAAAATAATTAAATTATTTTTTATATCTGAATTAAATTTAAATAAGATTAAGAGATTGGCTATTAGTAAAAAAATTTTAGTTAATAATGATATCAAAAAAGTAAATAATCATATAAATTAAAAAGTAATTATTAAAAAAATTCCTGTTAATCTTTTTAAATTGACTGTAAAATTTGTTTTTTTTAAGTTTGATAAGATTGTTTTTGTTAAAATACAATTTATTGGTTTTTAACAAAAGGTTTTAATGAAATTTGAATTAACTAAAATTATTGATTTAATTATAATTAAATAGTTATTGCTTATAAAAAAAAATTCTGTTTGTATAACTAAAATTATAAATAATAAACAAATATAAATATTTAAAAATTATTATTAAACTTTGTTGTATACATTGTCAATTGATATAAATATACACAATTTCTTTAATTTGCTGGTTTTTTATGATAAAAAACCTGTTTTATTGGTTATAACTTAAATAAATATGAGTATAACAGATGTATTATTATTTGTTTTAATGATAAAACTTTAAAAAAAACTGTTTTTGATTCTGTTTTGGTTTTTAAGAGTGTAAATTTGTATTAAACTGGTTTTTTTTGGTCTGTTATATTTAATATAAACAATTAAATCAGATTTCAGATATATATTTACTTGATAAAAATTTAAACAGTCATAATAAAAAATTAATTATTTTTTAGAATTGGATACAATTAATTAATATATATAAGAAAAAACAAATATTGATTGCTTATTTAATTTTATTTGATAGAAAAATGTAAATGTAAATTGCTAATAATTTTTTTTCTTAAGTTGTGTTTTTGGTTTTTTCTGGTGTTAAATTATTTTCAATTATTAAATTTTTCTTATAACTTTAATAAAAATAAATAACAGATTTGCAATTTTAAAATACAGTTTTATTGGTTTTATGAAACAGATTAACAAATTGGCAGAAAAATTGAATATATTTAAACTAATAGTTTTTTAGCCATGTTTTAAATATTAACTATTAATAACTTTTTCATTGCAAGATTAAAGAACAAATATAACAATAAGTAAAAATCAAATACAATTACTAGCAATAAAACTATAACAAAAAAATTAAAAATTCTTTATTATTAATGAATATTGTTAAATTAGAAATAAATATAAACAATTTATTAAAAATAATTATGAATCTGTTAATCAAAGTGAATAATATTGATTTGAATTTAAGTAATCTATCTTCTTAATAACTAATTTTATCTAAAGAATTATCATATATAATATTAGAAATATTAATATTTCTGCTAAACAAAAAAATATTGTTTATTAATATGTAAATTTAAATAATATAATATTTATTATTACAAAAACAAAATTTAGGTTTAATATTAAACTATAGATTATAAATAGATTTGATAAAATTTATGTTTTTATATCTAGTTTAAATAAAAGTTTTTATAATATTAGTATTATTGTTATTATAAATAGTTTATTGGCTTATTATGTTTTAAAAGTAAAAAAGATTTTAGACTGTGATATTTTAATTTGTTTTTTGTTTAAAAATAAGCTTTTGGTTGTGATTTTGGGTTTGTATGCTGATGTTTCTATTAAGATTAAACTTAATCAGAATTTAAAAATCAATTTTTTTATTGTTAAGACAGTTAATTTCAGCTTTTTTATGATCTTAAATAGAGATTTAATAAGACTAAAACTAAAAAAAGTGTGAATTACAAGTTTTATTTGAATTTAAGATTGATAAATACATTTAATAAATACTTTTTAATTAAAGCTTTTACTTAAAACAATTTTAGAAGTGTCAAAAAGATCTTGAATTATATTTTTGTAAATATAAACTTAACATCTATAATTATAAGTTATAAAATTAATGTTATATCTGAATTTTTTAACATTAATCACAAAATAATTTTGGTTTTAATTGGCTTGAATAGTATTTATAAATAAGTCAATAAAGATTGTTGAAAGTTTAAAATTAGAAATGCTAATAAAATTAAATAGTTATGTTTTAGAAAATATTTATCAGTTAAACTTTTGATAATAATAACTGATTTTAGTAATACAAAAAGTTATGATAATTTAAATGTAATATAAAAAATACTGAAAAAATTAATAATAAATTTGGCTAATAAAGTGTTTTTTAAATATTGGTTTAATAAATTTAGTTGTTTAAAAAATAAACAGTTATCTAGATTTTCTAAATTGAAATTATTAATAATTAGAATTGTAAAAGATTTATGCTTAAGTAATATTTTAAAAGCTAATTATCTTATCAAAATATAGTTTATTATTATTAATAATAATAAAGTATTTAGAATTTATGCCATAATTAATGATGATAAAAAGTTAATTAGTGTTGTTGATTATCTGTTAAAAGTTAAAAAAAGATATAAAAAGTTCAAGTATCATAAATTAAAGATTGTTAAAAATGTTTTTATTAGAAGAGCTATTGATAAATAAATAGAAAATTTTTGTTTTAATAAAAAATATATAATTAAAAGTATCTTGAAATAGCCATTTTATAAATAGTACTTAACTATTTAATAGTAAATAAAAAACTAATTTTGGAATTAGACAAAGTCAAGTCTAAAGTTAACATAATTATAGAAAACTAAACAAAAAAACACTTGGTATTTAGTGTATTGCCTAATTAATAAAGTTGCTAGTATATTTTTTCAGACCATATTAATAATAAATAAAGTTATGTTTAATGAACTGTTACATGTTACTAAGAAGTTATCTAACAAAAAGACTGTTGGCTTATTTGGCATTTTTAATGAGTTTTAGAAGCATAATAATACTCAAATTCTAAATTGCTTGTTAAATATTATTAATTTAAACTTGGTATTAAATACAATTTCCAAACAATAAAAAAATGTCTAAGTTTTTATAATTTTAAAACCATATAATTGAAAAAAATTCTAACTAATATTAAACTAATTGTTTTAATTAAAATAGTACAGAAAATTCTGGTTAAACTTTTTTTTAACAAGATCTTTTTTGTTTGTAATAGGTTTAATATTTTGTATAGTAATAATTTTTTAGTTTTAAGAGGCACTTAACATAAACTTTTATCTTTGCTATTGGCTTAATAATTAAAAATACTTTAAAAAAAAACAGAAGGTTGTGATTGGTTTTTTAAAATATGTAAAAAGCTTATAATTTTATTAAATGATATTATTTACATAGCTGTTTAATTAAAATTAAAATATATTTATACTTTATCAAGTTTTTTGAAAATTTGCATAATAATAAGATTAATTAAATGATAACAGATTTTGAACTTTTAGATAAATATGCTGTTTATAATAACTTAGACCAAAGAAAAATTTTTTTTTTGCTGTGGAAAATCTTCTATAATCTTTTGCTTTATAAAATCAAAAAACATAAACATTTATGTAATTACAGATTGAACTTAAAGTTTTTTATAAGAACTAATAAACAGAATTTCAAAAATAGTAAAATGTCTTTTCTGATGCCCAATATTTTTGTGGATAACACAATTTGAATTAAAAATAATATAACTGCAACTCAGCATATTTTAAATATTAGAACATTTTTTATAGGTAAAAGAAATTAGACTCCAAAAATCTGATTTTCGTCTGGTTTAGCTTTACTGGTCAAGTTTATTAAAAAAAATAGTTTGGTAAATAGAAAAATTTTGGCTTTTCATCTTAATTCTGCTGATCACTCTTGTAACTTTGATTATGTTTGCAATTATTTGCTGGTTTCTAAGCCCAATTTTGTAAAAGTTTACACAAATAGTTCTATTAAGAGTTTTGAATCAATGGACATTTGTGGTGGTACTGTTGTTTATTTTTTGAATATTGATGTAAGTATTAAAGCTAAGATAAATAGTTTGCTGTTCTTAATTTTGGTAAAATTGTAGACTATTGCTTTTGTTTTAAGATATATATTTGCTTTTAGCTTTGTTATTCTGTTTATAGACAGTTAAATTTTACTAGATATATGTAATTTTGACAATAATATGTCTGATTCTAATTTTTGCAATAAGTATTGAATCAAAAAAGAGCATATTTATTAAGTCATTTTGAGAAAAAATTTGTTGGTTGTATGAAAAAAAGTTAAAAATCATTCTAATATTATTAGGAATAAGCATGTAGATTTTTATGCCAATATTATGACTATGTCTGGATTCAAATTGCCTTTTAAAATGCCATGTTATTTTTTTAGTATTGAAAGCAAATTCATTTTTGAGAATATTAGTCACTTTGTTAAGAATTTGTTCAATACAGTTAATTTCATTGGGTGAGAATTCAGATGTATTAACAGCATTATAGATATAAACATTAATGGTGGTTTTGATATAATTAGGACTTTTAGTGTTTGGCATTTTGATAGCAAGATTATTCTAGCTATACCAGCTTATTGTTAACAGTACTTTAGTCTTATTTATAAAGGCACTACACTATTGTTTGCCAATAGCTAAGAGAAAAAGATTGTATAATCTTAAATATCTGAGTATGGTTTGTATCCAATATAAAAAGATAAAAGATTTTGATCACATATTTTCATGCATGTATAATAATAGTGCCAGAAAAAAATTGCTGTCAAATACTGTTTTAGAATAGATTGAATTGTTAAGCACTTTTGCTAAAAAAAGTATAGTTGTTTGGTCTTTATATAAGGCTAAATTGTCTGTTAAATTATACATAATACTGGCTAAAAACTTTGTATTAAAGAGTTGGATGGCTGATATGATACACTATTTGGGCATTGGATCTAATAGTGGTGTAATATTTGTCAAATTAGTCTGTAAACTTGCTAAAAGTTACAGATCTACTATTTGGTTGCTAACAGTTAGGTTAAGATTCTTTTATGAGAAACATAATCTTTTATTACATGATAAATCTACTGTTTCTTTAATATTTAGTTTGTTATCTTTGTGATATTCTAAAGTAATCTGCAGCTTTGGTTTTAGATTAGGTGTTTATGTTTGCTTTGGTTTGTATTCTTGTTTGTCCAAATTTAATTTTGGTTTTCTGAATGATGTTTTTTTAATAAGTAATTTAGGGGTTGTTACAGGTAATTATTTGGGGTCTCAAAGCAAATAACAAATCTGTAACTTGATGCTCAATTAATTTAATAATAGTTGATAATATCCAAAGGTTTTGGTAGAGTTTTTTGTATAATAGACAGAGATTTGATAATGATGTTGTCATTGTTGGTAAGTTGTTTTCTCAATTTTTTTTTAGCTTGGTGGCTAGTTTATTCTGACATTCATGTCTTTCTGGTAAGCTATTTGTTAAGATATTACTCTTATTTCTAAGTTTTTTACCAGGCTATTTGTAACATCAATAACTAGTGCTTAATTCTTACTCAATTAGTAACAATAAAAAATAACAAAAGAAAATAAATAAAATAAAGAAAATAAAGAAATAAGCCAAGGCAATGAATGTTAATATCCCATCAATAGCTGTAATCAAGAGCTATTGTTTTAATGTGATTAAGTATTAGTTACTATCAACATAAAGTATTGATAGTGAAGAATGGATTGAAACAGTGAATAATTATTTATTGATATTTGTGAATGTAGAAAATTGCTTAAATTAAATCTAAACTAAAAGGTCTGTCTTTTCTGCTTCTAATACTACTATTATATATATATAATTGAGATTCCTTAATTTTTCAATTCTTCATACCAGGAATTCTGCAATTCTTTTGAGAGGAATTCTGGAATTCTGAAATCTTGTAATTACTCATATAAGAATCCTGAAATTCTTGGAATTCTATATTTACTATATTTACTTCTGATTGGCTAATTTATATGCTAATATACTTTCTATATTCTATAAGTAATATTATTTTCTCCTTTTAATATTGAGCTCTATTGAGATCTTCTAATTTTAACTTTCTATCTTTAAGTATTTTTTGAACTTCTTTTTCGAGAATTATTTGTGTTATCTTGTTTTGTAATTTTTCAAATTGGGTATTGGTTATTTTTTCCATTTGGTTAATGATAATAGTGTCTATTGTTGGATTGAATAAGATTTTTGGTCGGTCTTAAAATCTGACTTGTAATTGATAGATGGCCTGTGCTTGTGTGGTTAAATTGTTTTTTCTCACAAATTGCTCAAATTGTTATAATATCCTTAGATCAAATAATCATTTTGTCTTATCTATATATAAGTTCTGAATATTCAGGTGTTGTTCCAAGTAAAAATAACAAAAGTTTCTTGGAAATTGTTGTATCTACCAATTCCATGTTTCTATTATCAACTTTTGATATAGTATACTTTCTGTTTGTATTTTTATTGCTGTTTTTACTTTTATTATTATTTTGTCAATAGTGTTTTCTGGTTTTCTCTGTTTTTTGTTTTGAGGTTTTTTCTTTGTATTTTTATATCAAATAATTTTTTGGTTAATGGTAATTTCCATATTCCATTGTTGAATCAGTTAAAAGAGTTGTTGTGCCAATGTGTGTATATTATCAGTAATTTCCATTTTTCTGGTGTTTTTTGTTACATATACTATGTTTTTATATACTCTTTTAGTTTATTCAATTTGATGTATTTGGTTTAATGATTATAATTGGTTCTAGATTTTGTGGAATCTTATTTGATTAGACTAGTATTTATTGTACTCCTAATTGTGGAATATTATTGGTAGATGATGATATTATATGATAATATGGTTTCAGTCAATTACCATGTGCTGGTTTGGCTAAGATTTTGTTGTTTCATCTTAATTTATAAGCTTCATTTCCTAGAATTTTCTCTATGTAAAATGGTCTATCCTATTTGGAATCAAATTTTCCACTCTATTGTTTTTCTGCTTTGGTATAATGTAAGAATACTTTGTTTCCAATCTTGAATTCAATTGGTTTATCTGGTAGTTGGTTATTGTGTCTTTTGTTTTGTTTTTCTTGTGACTTCTGGATGTTATCAGCTGCTTTTTGCCATTTGTTTTTTAGTGTTTCCATTAATTTATATGTTTTTTTCAACAATGTTTCTTGAAAATTGTCTTCTGTTATTGGTTTAATTAGATATATACTGACTTCTATCTCTACTGATAATGTTGCTGTTCTATTGTATACTAATTCAAATGGTGTTGCTTGTGTAGTGTCTTGCTTTATTGTCTAATAAGCAAATAATACTGACAGCATAAACAAATTCCATTTGTCCTGGTTTTCTTGACTGATTTTGGCAATTGCTTCATACAATATTCTATTAAATTTTTTTATTAGCCCATTGATTTGTGGATAGTATAGTGATGATAATGGTTTTTTTATTCTAAATCTTTGACTTAATTCTGCCAATGTTTTATTCACAAAGTGAGTTTCTTGATTTGATAATAGTTTTTTTGGACATTTGTGTTGACAAATCAAATCTTAATGAACGAATTCAGCAACAGATTCTGCATTTGCTCTTTGAATGGCTTTTGCTTCTGGCCATTTAATAAAATAATCTATGACTACTGCAATATATCTGTTGCCTCTGCTGATGATTGTTAATGGTCCAATTAAATCAATTCTAATTTGATTAAATAGTTGCCTTACTCTAATTGGTCTCAATGGTTCACTGAATTTTGTTTCTCCTTTTCTTTGACAAATATTACAATTTTGGACATATTAAATCATGTCTGAATACATAGATGGTCAATAGTATTTTTTTTAGTTTTTTCTATAGTTACTTTCTATATGAAAATGTTTTGTTATTGGATCTGAGTGCATATTAAATAATATTGTCTCTTTTTCTGGTTTTGTGATTACTCTGGTTGGTTGATTTGAATTTTTTCTGTTTTTCTGATAAAATATATTTTGGTGGGTAATAAAATATTTGGATTGTTATTTGATATGGCTTCATTTTTTGGAGATAATTTCTCCTTGAACTGCTGGGTATTAAGATAATGTTAGAATTGTTGATATTTTTGTATATTCATCTTTTATTATATTTTTGGATTAAAATGTTCTTAGATTTGTCTTATTTACAACAAATCATTAGCATTTCCATTTTTTTTTTGTAATGTACTGTATAATTAAATAGTAAAAGTTTTATTTTCTATCTAGCATAATGATCATCTTTAAATTCTTGCTTCTGAATTAAAATCAATTCTTTATGGTTAGTGTATATATTAAATTTTTGGCTTAAGTATTTTTTCCATTTTATAACTGTTTAATAAATTGCTAAGTGTTCTAATACTGGTGTTCTATAGTTTTTTTTTATTGAATTCAAGCTGTAATTAGTATACACTACTGGATGTTTTCTTTTATCTGGTCTTTTCTGAAATAGTACAGCTCTTAATGCTTGACCTAACACATTAGTTGTGATTGTGAATGGTTTGCTATGATTTAAATAGATCAGTACTGAAACTTGAATAAGCTTTTTTCTTAACATATCAAAAGCTTCTTGCTGGTTTTCTGCCCATTTATATTTGGTGTTCTTTATTTAGAACTGGTGTAATAGCTGAGCCAGTTTGGAAAAATTTTTAATAAAGCAGCAGTAGTAGTCTGCAAATCCCAAGAATGCTTGTAATTTGGTTAAGTTAGTAAGTACTAAAAAGTTTTTAGCTATCTCAATTTTGTCTTGATCCATCTTGATTCTATTTTTACTTATAACATGTTCCAAAAACTTCAATTCTGTTTTGCCAAAGAAGCATTTGGTGGCATTTAACTTTAATCTGGCTCTTCTTAGTCTTTCAAATACTTGTTGGAGATGATGTAAATAATTATTGAATGTTTTTGAGAACACATTGGTATCATTCAAATATACAACTACTAATTCCTATAACAGTCTAGTATAGATGATTTTCATAAGCTATTGGAATGTTACTGGAGCATTCATCAAGCCAAATGGTATTACTTTAAACTCAAAATTTCTTTCTTGGGTTGTAAAAGCCATTTTCTTCTTATTTTCTGGTTTTATAGTTACTTGTCAGTAACCACTATCTAAATCTAAAGTTGAGAACCATTTTTTTCCTTTAAAAGCATCAAAAAGTTCTTGGATCTTTGGAGTTGGATAGCTATCTCTCTTGGTTATTCTATTAAGTTTCCAGTAATCCACACAAAAGCAGATTTTTTCATTTTTCTTATAAATTAATACCACTGGTAATAACCATGGACTTATTAATAGTTGAATTAATCTGTTGTCCAACATCCAGTTAATTTTTTGTCAGATAATTTTATGGCTTGCTAGTAGCACTTGGTATGCTTTTTGTTTGATTGGCATTGCATCTTTAGTTTTAATCTGATGTTGAATCATATCAGTTTTGCCAAATTCATTCTTGCTGGCAAAGATGTTATTGAAGTTGTTTAATAATATTTTAAGCTGTATATATTGTAGTGAATCTAAATTTTCTAAGTTCATCTGTTTCAATTATTCTGGTTGGAACAGATAACATTTTTTTTATCTGTATATTGTTTATAATGTGATATTCACATATCCACATAGTTGTAGAAAGTCTGGAATAGTATTTGGCAGTTGGTTTTTAACTTCAGTGCTTAGATATCTAATAGTAGTTCCTTTTGGTATTTTAAAAACATTTTCAGTTGTATTATAGATGAAAATTTTTATGTGCTTTGGGCTTTTGATTGATATGTAGAGATTGGTAAGTCTAATCTTTCCTGATTCACAAATTGTAGTTTCTGCTTCAAAAATCTGAGCTTGATCTTTTATTTTCTTTTCTATGGCTAACATGTACTGATTATATGATGGAATAGAAATTGATTGATGAGTGAAGATAATTTCTTCCTTGTCAATAACTTCTTTTTTTGCCATATTAACTAATATATCTATTCTATTTGTGGATCTGAATCCACTAATCCTCCTTGCTGTTATTCTTAATTCCTCTCTTTTTCTTATTGACACTAATTAAGCTATTTTAACTAGAGGTAGAAATATTGTTTGTGTTATCTTTTCATTTGGCTTTATGACATAGGCCTTTTCTAAGTCATTTTGTAGCATTGTAATGATATTTCTCACATATCCTACATCAATTATTTTTTTTCTGATATTAATTCCTTTTTTCACTAAACTACTCTTAGATGCTAATTAAACCATTGTTGTTGCTGAAATTTTCAGTGCTACTTTGAGATCAATGCAGATGCATGAATGTAGTTCTAATTTGATGGCATTTTGTCCCAAATATCTCAGATCAAACTCTGCATCAGTATCATGTGTGCATTCAAGCATAATACTTTTATTATTATTACTAAACTATTTTAGTTCCTGCTCCTTGGTAAAATTAAAGAGCACAATATATTGTTTGGGGTTTAAATTGGAATTTGGATCATTGTTATTTTGGTTGTCATTTTGAACAGAGCTGGAACTATTATTCTTGTTATTGTCATTGTCGGAGTTTGAATCGGACTTAAACTGTGATTCCGATTTTAATACACAGTTGCTGATTGGTTTGTTTTTCTTTGAAATCATGTAGATCATGCATAATAGTGGATTGTAAATAAGATCACACTCATTACAATATTAGAAGTCACAGAAATTTAAGCAATATTAACACAATCGAGTATTTAACTGCTTTAAGCATTGTTTTTGTTCTTTCCTAGTAGGTGCTAATTCTTGGTAATGTTTGTGAAACTGTTCTGGATTCATAGGCTCTAGAATAATATCTGAATTTGGGCTCCAGTTGAGTTCTATGGATTCTAGTAGGTTGTTTTTGATTGTTTTTATTTCTTCTAATAATGCCTCTTCAATTTTGACAAGTGCTATTTACCAGATTTTGTTGTTGTCGTGTAAATAACCATCCAGATGTTTTATGGCTCTCCTCCAGGTGGCTTCTATTGGTGTTTTTTTTCTAATCTAATCACTAATTAGAACTGTATATTAACACAATTTGTTATATGTTTCTTCTTGTTCAAGAATGTTATTCCATATTTCTTCGTCTAAAAGAGTCACTTTACAAACAAAACATGACTTATTATCCCATTTCTTTTGTTTTTTTGGTCAGCCAAATTGGTCGAGTATGCATAAGTAGCAATAGAATTTGGTTGCTGTTAGCCATTCTTCATTATTACTATAGCATGTGCTCATTGATAACAATTTCTTACTATAATCAATACATATTAGTTTGGATTGATGATAATTGGCCTGTGGTTGGAGTACCAAATATGGAATATGTGTAGAGATAATGGCTTGTGTGCTTTTGTTTTTTCTTTTTTTCTCCTTTCTTTTCTCCTCCCAGATCGAAATTGGTAATAGCTTGTTGTGGTTTTTGTCAGCCCAGGAAATTTGGTAAGCTTCCCAGGTGGGGGTTTTTTTTTTTTTTCAAATTTAATTAGTAATGGTACAATGATTGGCTTGAAGTGTTCACAGATTGCTGGTACTCATATATGGTGACTATTCTGGCTGAGCTAAAGCTTTTGTATCATCCAGTCAAGTACAGCATTGGTTTTGACTAGTTAATCATTACCAATAAGAGCTTGGTACTGAGTGACTTCTATTACTAGGACTTTGATTGGTACAGTGATACCATTAACTTTGAAGAGAAAGTTATCAATTTTGCCAATAGAAGTCTTTGTGGTTCCATCAGCTGTGATAATCCTGGTGCTGACTGTGTGATCAACTCAGCAATCTAATTGGTTCATGAGTTGTTATGTAATGATGCTGCTGGCTGATTCACTATCAAAGATAAGTTTGATAGAATGACTATTAACTTTAGTGTCTGTATACATGACAGTAATGAATTTGGCATTAAGCACAGCTTTATTAAATAATAGGACTGGTGTTGTTTCCTTGAGTTTGAAGGGAAAAATTGCTGCTAGAGATTCATTGTTGGTAACAGTAGCTGAAAGTATGTTGCTGGTAAGTAGTTATTTTTCAGTTAGGTTCTGTGTTGTTAGATAATGCATTTTTTGGAGTTATCAGAAGACTTAAATAGTTCTGAGAATTCGGGTTTTGAGAGTACCTAGTTTCCAAACTCTGCTGATGTAATTCTGATGGGGGGTTTGCTGAACTGGGAATCAGTTGGTGAACTATCATTGCCAATCTCCAGCTTTGTTAAATCATTCTCAGCCTTTGGTTTCCAAGTAATATTAGAGCTGAATTTTGAGGTGGTGTTTGAATCAATTGGAATTAATAGATTACTTGTGGCTGTGGTGGTTGATAAATTATTGGGGAAGTTGGCTAATAAATTGGAGGTATGTATATTGGCTGCTGCATCATTTGAGTGTAATTAAGTTGATATTGATCTTAATTTAAGTAATAATTCAGAGTTTGAAATCTGTGATTGGGGTTTTTGTATTGATTTTCTGATTATAAGTTATTATAAAATTGGCAATCAGCTCTTAGGTAACCTTGTTTACTACAATAATAGCAGATACATGTTTCTTGCTATTATGGCTAATTGTATAAGAATGGACACAACTGATTTTGGGAACAATTCACATTTTTCTGATTATTTCATCATTGTGAAGGTTGATAAATGACTTGATTGTTAGCTAAGTATCCCTCTAATTTCTGATTAATTGAGTTGCTGAATTGCTTTAGCTTGGAACTCAAGTCAGATGATCTGTTTATTACTAAATTTACTGCTTGGGCATAGTTGGCTTCTAATTTTATGGCTTCAAAATCTCTGGTATAGGTAACTGTGACTTGAAAATTTGCTAGATGTAATAGGCATATGCATTAAAAAATACTATTGGGCAGACCTTTAATGAATTGATTCAAGATTTGTGGTGCAGTAAAATAATCAGCTTGTATTGCTTGAATTTGGCACAGATTTTTGTGGAAGTGTCCCAAGTAAGTAGTGACTGCTTCAGTTTTTCCTTGTTTAATAGTTGTAAAGATATTGGCTAAGCAGTTGATGCTGTTATTATTACTGAAATATTGTAGGAACTCAAGCTTAAATGCATTAAAATTTTGGGGTTTGTTAACTAAGCTTTAATACCATAAGTTGATAGTATTCTGGAGAAAATAAGGAATGGCTTACATAGTGTCATTCCATCTATTGGCTGTGATGGCTTTTTCTATATCATTCAGTCATACTTGCATGTCATCTTCTTTGATGATAAATTTTTTTAGTTTGGTGATAAGTGCATATGTTATTAGTATGTTTGATTGTTGCTGTTGTACTGGTGGTTGTTGAAGTAGTATTGGCAGTTGTTGTTGTATTGGCTTAGCAATCAAGTTAATTGGTAGTTGATTAATTACAATCATTGGAGATAAGTTTTGCTGATTAATAAGATTGGAGTTTGAATTGTGCTGATTTTTCTAAGTTTGAATATTCAGGGTTTCAACTTTCAGGTTTTCTACTATTAGGTTGTGGTAATAGAATTCCTGATTGTTATTTTTTTCTTCTTCCAATTCTGTTATCTCCTAGGAACTCATGGTCCTAAAATTTGGTTGAGGCAGTGATAATTGAAAACCTGATAATATTGGTAATTATGATTTAAATCCTTGAAAATAATTGTCATATGTTTCTAATAATTCTGCTTTCTTTTGTTTACTTTGAAATAAAAGTTGTTCAAATGTTGATGTTGTATTTGAGATGAACATGTCTGCTAATGTGATATTAATAGTATTTTTGGGTATGTGATAATATAATGGATATAGTAAAGATTCAATTTTTTGTTTTTTCTACATTGGTAATTGTATTCCTTTTGGGGTTACTGCTGGTGTTTGTAAATTTTCTTTATTCTTATTTGCATAGATAATGGGGAATTGTTGTTAAGTATATCTTTCAATTTCTTAATTGATTTCCTTGATGATTGGTGCAAAACTGTGATTTCGTAGTAAGCTAGTGTGTTGGATTAATTCTGTATAGAAATTTTCCCTTGCTGATTCAATATCAACTGGTTTTCTTAGAAAATCTGTGATTTTTTTGTTGATGTAAAAGTTGAAAACTAATTCCACTGGATAATGGTTGTTGATTAAGTCCAATTGTTGATTATACTGTTGAAATAAAAATTTGGCAAATCATAAATGGTTTGTTCCTATTATTTCTGATTTTGTCATTTTTAGATTACTGCTGTTGGTACTGGTTCTTTGTAAGATTATACTTTACAGGAAGCACCAAATGTTACAAATAATTATTTGAAATCTCAAAGCAAATAACAAATCTGTAACTTGATGCTCAATTGATTTAATAATAGTTAAGAATATCTGAAGATTTTGGTAGAATCTTTTGTATAATGAACAGAGATTCAATAATAATGTTGTTATTGTTGATAAATTGTTTTTTCAATTTTTTTTTTCAGCTTGATGGCCAGTTTATTCTGGTATTTATGCTGTTACAAGTAATTATTTGGGGTCTCAGGTCAAATAACAAATCTGTAACCTGGTGCTCAATTGATGATATTGGTGTTAGTAATGTTTATAATGTTTGTATCTGAAGGTTTTGGTTGAGTCCTTTGTATAATAGACAGAGATACAATAGTTGTTTATCTGTAACTTCTCAGAATTGCAATTTTGTCAATTTCTTTCTTTAGCTTGATGGCCAGCAATTTTCTGATAAATAATCTGTAATTCTTTATGTGTTCTACCCACTCACAGGAGTCTTTTACCAAGCAATCCTTGATGTCAGTAATTCAGTGCTTAATTTTTAATCAATTAGTAAACAAAATAAATAAAAAAAAATAAAAAAAATAAAAAAAAAATAAAAAAAATTAAGCCAAAGCATTTACAAGTTAGTATTCTATCAATAGCCATGATCAAGAACTATTGTTTCAGTGTGGTTAAGTATCAATTGTTATCAACATAAAGTGTTGATAGTAAAGAGTAGATTAGAGATATAAAATAATTATTTATTGATATTTGTGATGTGGAAGGTTGCTTAGATTAAATCTAAACTGGAAGGTCTCTAACTAAAAAATTCTGTCTTTTCTACTTCTAACATTACTGCTATATATACATAATTGAGATTTCTTAATTTCTTAATTCTTTATACCAGAAATCTTGGATTTCCTGGAATCTTGCAATTTCTCTTAAGAAGAATTCTGGAATTCTGGAATCCTGCAATTCCTTGTACAAGAATTCTGAAATTCCTGGAATTCTGTGATTCTTCTTGAGAGAAATCCTGGAATTCCACATTTACTACAGCTACTTCTGATTGGCTAATTTATATGCTAATATACTTTCTATGTTTTATGAGTAATAATGTCTTTCTAATAAGCTATTTGTTAATATATATATAATATTACTCTTATTTCTGGGTTTTTTATCAGACTATCTGTAATATCAATAACTTAGTGCTTAATCTTTACTTAATTAGTAACAACAAAAAATAACAAAAGAAAATAAATAAAATAAAGAAAATAAAGAAATAAGCCAAGGCAATGAATGTTAGTATTTTGTCAATAGCCATAATCAAGAACTATTGTTTCAATATAGTTAAGTATTAGTTACTATCAATATAAAGTATTAATAGTAAAGAATAGATTGAGACAGTAAATAATTATTTATTAATATTTGTAAATATAGAAGATTGTTTAGATTAAATCTAAATTAAGAAGTCTGTCTTTTCTGCTTCTAATACTACCATTATATATACATAATTAAGATTCCTCAATTCCTCAATTTTTCACACCAGGAATCCTAAAATTTCTGGAATTCTGCAATTTTTTTGAGAAGAATTCTGGAATTCTGAAATTCTGAAATTCTTTATATGAGAATTCTGAAATTCTTGAAATTCCACATTTACTATATCTACTTCTGATTGGCTAATTTATATGCTAATATACTTCCTATATTCTATGAGTAACAGTGTATAGTGTTGTCTTAATTGGTTCAAGTAACTGGTTATATATAGAAAGAGCATAAGTTATACTTAATTTAAAATTTTGCTTGATTTTATGTTCTTAAGTAATAGTTGAGTTGTGCTCATTAAATGATAATAATAATAAACATATTACTACTACTATTATTTAAATCAAAAAAAATTGTTTATAACTAAATTAAAATTAAATATTATAATTTTTATAATTATAACAAAATATTCTAATCATGTTTTTTTTAAATATTAATAATAAAAAACTACTTTTAATAACTTTTTGAAGTGTTTTTCTTATCTTTGATTAGTGGTTTTTTTTTGTTTAAGTTTTTTTTAAGAAATATATTTGAATTAATTTTAATATTGTTTTTACTTTTTTTAAGAGTTCCAAAGTTTTTAACAATAAGCCAATTAACAATTTGGTTTTTTTTGTTTATATTATTAATACTATTATTACTATTTTGCAAATAACCAAAAAGACCAAAACAGCAATATTTATTTGTATTTGTTGTTATTATATTGAATTTTTTTGTAGTTCTAAATAAAATTTTGAAAAAAAAATTTTCAATAGCAATTGGCTTTTTTTTATATAAATAATAGCAATAATAATATATCTTTTAAAATAAACCAAAATTAACTATTGGTTATATTATTAAATATAATATTTTTTAACAAATTATTACTAATTTTAAAAGCAAAACAACTTATTAAATTAATTAAATAGAAATTAAATAATTTTTTTTTGTTTTCTAATGCTATTTTTAATAATACTTAAAAAACAATTTTCAATTATTAAAAATTTTTTAAGTAAGTAGTCTTTATTTTAGTGTTTAATATTATTTTTAAAATCAAATTGGCTTTTGTTAATTTTTTGTTTTATTTGCTGTCTGATTTTATTAAATTTAAGTTAGTTTTAAAAGACAATATTAAATTGTTTTGTATAAATTTTGTTTTTAAGATTTTTTTAATTGTTATTATTAAAATTTTTATTGGTAATTTTCTTTTTTTTAACCATATTTAAGATTGCAAAATCTTTTATAATAGCTTCAAGTTCTTTTTTTTTTATTTTTGTTGTATTTTATAATATTCTTCTTAGTATATTTTTTGATAATATTAAAAATGTTTTTGGTGTTATTACTTTAGTTAAATTAAAATCTGTCAATTTATAGCAATATATTATTATTAATTTTAAAGATTTTTTTTTGTTATTATTATTTTTGTTTATTAGTTTATGTTAATTAAAAAAAACAACATTAAAATTTATTTTTTTTTCAATTAAAAAAAAGTTATTATCTTAAAAACAATTTTAAAACCAAATTAATCAATTATTTTTTTAGCTATATTGTTTTTAAAATTAGTAATATAATATCTTAAATTGATAATTATACTTGTTTTATTTTTTATTTTTTATTTTTTTTATTTTTATTATTATTATTATTATTATTATTATTATTATTATATTGTTATAATATTGAATACCATAATACTACTAAAAACTCTTTCTTTCGTTGATCCCCTGGTCACAATGAGAGCTCTAAGTCGTCACTGAAATAGCCTTCTTTTTCCCTTTCCCCTTCACCTTTCTCCAGTTATTTCTTCAGACATTTCCCTTTTTGTGGCTATGGAACTGGTGGGCTTTGCTGCTGGTGGTTTTGGGTTCGTTTCGGCTGGATTGGGGACCCGGTCTGGTGTCAAAAATAAGTGTTCGGTTGGTCCTCAATCTCGCAGTGCGTCCTATAAGAAGCCAAAGAAACCTGTGGTGGTTGACGGTTTGGTGGAGTCATCTGCTGGTGTCTCAAACATTATGGATGAAAGTGGTGATGGACTTAATATTGGGTGATCGTGGACTAGCAAGGTCAACAGTGAAGTGGATAGCGTAAGTGGCATCTCAGACTTGAATAACTTGGAAAACGTCATTGCTGAGGAAACTAGCTATGCAGAGTCAGATGTTTCAGGTTTGGACGACGACATGAACGATGCCACGCCAAGGAAGATGCGTACCCGTACCTATGTTCTGAACAGTAAGCCACCACCTCTCTCTTTCAACGTGCCAAGTGATGGTGAAGACACTCTGCCTCTTCCGAGTCCTAAATTTTGTGGGTCTAATCGCCTTCCTCCAGTCGGGTCACATGCTCTGAAGAAACGGAGTTTTATTTTGTCAAAATCATTTGCATTGGATATTGAACTATCTGCCATTCCTGGCAAAACTGTTGGTGATAAGTTGGTTTGTGTGAAAAAAATTTTTTATCGGGTTAATGGTTTTGGGGGGGCTTCGACTCCCTCAAAATTTCCTGGAATAATAAGATCATCATTTACATCTGAAAAAAGTTTGTTTAAGACGAGGAAAATGGCAATCAGTGAAAAAATATTGGTAAATGATGATCTAAGAAAAGTAAACAGCCATTCGGATTGGGAGGTGATCGTCAAGGAAATCCCAGTAGATCTTTCCAAATCAGCAATTGAGGCAGTGTTCTCCAAGTTTGGCAAGATTGTTTCAATTAAAGTGCAGCTTATTGGTCTTTGGCAAAAGGCCCTGGTAGAATATGAATCATCTGAGATGGCTGATTTAGTCGCAGCTAGATGGTCTGTGCTCATGGGAAAAGATTCTGTCCGTGTGGCAAAGGCAAATATTGATAAACAAATGTGGGTATCGAGAGATCAGCATCAGGCTTTGCTCTATACTCTTCCAGTTGGCACCAATGCTCATGATCTCTCCAGTTTGTTGGAATCATATGGTGGGAAGACTTGTTATATCGGCCGTAACCCTAGTTTATATGTTCATGATAGATGTGCTGTAATTTGTTTTGGTGATGAGGCATCTAAGTTGGCTGTTATTGGTACCATTCCAGTTTTCAGAAATGTAAGTTTGCGCTGGGCTGGTCTTTCTTTGGCCAGTTGTGCTCATTGTCAGCAATTCAGTCATGTTTCGGTCAACTGTTCCTTGAGTAAGTATTCTGGTGGTCAAGAAAGAAGGGTGGTTTCTGAGCAAGATCGGGTTCATCTAGCTGGGATATATAAGAGGAAGTTGGCCCCTGTCGCTCGTCCAGTTTCTTTTGGTGGAAAGACGTGAGCCCAAGTGGCAGGCTGTTCTCCCTCTCGTGTTGTCTCTTCGGGTGCTCCTGGTGTCAGTTTGGTCTCTGGTTCAAAGGCTTTCTCAATGAATTCCTTCTCATCTGGTGCCACTGATTTAGGTGGTCACCTAGCTGTGCTGGAACGCTCCGTGAAAATTCTCGCAGACCAAGTCTCACTCATTTTAAAGAAATTAAGTTTTGTTGACTTGGTGCCATTGGCGCTTTCTCCCTCAGCTCTTCCTTTGGTGTCTCCAACTGCCATTGTTTCAGATATGGACTCAGGTTTGGATTTGGATAGCACGTTGTTGTCGTCTGCTTCTTCTTCTCCCAATGTTGGTGGGTCAGTTGTTGATTTCAGTCCGAGCAGTTCTAAGGTTTTAACTGCCAAGATTGGCAGTTTGGAGTCGAATATGATGGCTCTTGAGGCTTCAGTTCGCTCGGTCCTGGATAGATTGGATCATCTGTGTTCTGAATTGGGTTCATTGGCTTTTCCTCCATCTCAATGAGTAGTTTGGTTTGGAAATTTGCTACATGCAACGTTCAGGATATCAATGTTCCTGCGAAGCAAACAGATGTTGTTTGTTGGCATGTGAGCTTGGGAAATATGGTTTCTTTTATCACTGAGACTAAGTTGAGGTCCTCTTCTGGGCCATGGATAACGGATAAATTTGATGGAGTGCGAATATTTTCTTCTGGCTTGGATAAGGGTTTCATGGGTGCTGAGGTTGCGATTGTTATGAACACTTCTTTGGCCCGTCATGTATCTAAGATGAAGGAGATTTCTGGTTGGGTTATTTCTGTTCGGCTCCTGTTTAAGGGCAAGCTCTCGGTTACTGTTTTGGAGTTGTATGCTGGTGTCTCCTCTGGGGCTAGATTTGGTCAGGCTTCTGAAGTTAACACCCTCATTGCAAAGGTGGTCAACTTCAGCGATTTTGTTATCTTGGGTGGGGACTTTAATGAGAATGGATCTGGTAGAAGTGTTAGTTTCAAGTTTTGTTTGAGTTTGGGTTTAGTCAATTCATTTGTTGATCATCATTTGGCTAATTCTTATACGTGGAGCAATTTGAGAGAGGTTGGGAAAACAATTGATTACATTTTTGTTGGTGGTAATTTGTCTACTGCTGTTGCTGGCCATCAAGTTGCCTCTGTTTCAGATTTCTTTGACACTGATCACAAGGCTGTTGTAATTTCAGTTGGTTTGGGTGGGCTTCTAGATGTACAATTGAACAGTTTGCGCAAGCAGGTGAATAAGGATTATTGGAAGTTCAAAATCAAGAATGCTGACTGTGTTGGATGGGCTAAGTTTAAGGATCTCTCGTCAGCTAAACTTTTGTCTTTGGGTGAGGTGTTCTCTGGTGCCAAAATATGTGGTGATGTGGATGCTATGTGGGCAGTTTTGGTGGGAGCTATGGTAGATTCTACTGATGTGACATTTTCGAGGCATTGGTTTAGTGAATTCAAGTGTTCAAGAAACAAACATTCTTCTAGGTTTTTTGGTCTGGAATTGTTGGTGGCCAAGATTGTCAAAAAATTTTGCTCTGGTGACTTGCTGGGCACTGATTGTCTTGTGAGTAAATAGTTGACTCTGGATGATGTGAAGGCTCGTGTTTTCAAGGACTTGGTTGGCTTGGGTGTTAAATCTGATATTGTTGTTAGGTATTTGTCATTGGTTCGCAGAGATTACAAGAGGTTGAAGATGTTTGAGTCAAGGTTGGCTGAGGAAGCTTCGGTTAGGAAGGTGATTGAGAAGCGCATGGATAATTTCTGTTCGGATAAGGGTAGTATGATCAGGAGTGTGTTGGAAAAGCCTTTTCGCAAGGTTGTGTTGGATTACTTGATAGTTGATGATGATCTGGTTTTGTTGCCTGAAGAGGTGAAGTCCAGTGTGGATAGAATAATGGAGGGGTGGACGAGGAAACACTCCATGCAGTCAGTGCTTCCTGGTCTTTGGGCTCGTCAGTACGCACCTTTGGACTATGTTTGGAATGATGCTTTTTCAGGTGTTATGAGTGCAATCAGTATGGGCGAGTTAATTTCTGTTGTTGGTGGTCTTCCTGATGGCAAGGCTGCTGGTTTGTCTGGTGTTCCTAATGAGTTATGGAAACATGGTGGTGAGGTGGTTTTGGGGTGCCTGTTGGTGCTGTTTAATAAATGTTTGTCTGGTGGTGTGGTGCCTGTTTTGTGGAAGAGGACTTGGGTGTCAATGATTCCTAAGCCTTATGACTGGGATGGAGCTCTTACGAACACTCGGCCTATTGCTTTGATTGAAACTGCCAGGAAGATTCTTTCCAAAATTCTGTCTGACTGTATTTCAATGGCTTGTAGCAAGTTCAATGTTCTTCAGGGTGACAACTTTTCAGTGCTGAAGAGTATGTCAACACAGTCTCTGGTGTTTGCTGTCAGTTTGGTAATTGAGGATGCCATTAAGAAGGATAGGGAGTTATGGTTGGTCTTGCAAGATATGCAGAAAGCTTACGATTCAGTTGGGTGGTATCATTTAAGAGCTAGTTTGCGGCGTGTCAAGATGTGTGAGAGGTTCATAAGGTTTTTTGGTGGTATTCATGAGGATAGAGTTAATAGGGTAATGACTGACTTTGGTTTGTCTGGTGGTTATAAGGTGTATGATGGGCTGGACCAGGGTAAGGTCTTTTCACCACTTCTTTGGAGAATTTTTTACGATCCGCTTTTGTGTGAGGTTAAAAGGCACGAACAATTGTGTGGGTACCGAATTGATACTAAGTTTGTTTCAAAATCTGGCAGAATTGAGGGCAGTAGTGGTTTGACATCGTATTTTTCGGCTGGTGCATTTGTCAATAATACGATCTGGGTTGGAAATTGTCAGGCTTCTACTCAATATGCTCTGAACATTGCCAGTGAATTTTTTGTGATCAATGATATTTCTATCAATAGTGAGAAGACGGTAGCTATTCCCATCAATCAGGGTGTTAAAGTTGCTTTATTGAACATTTGTGGTCAGCCAATTTTTATTGCCAAGAAAGGGGAAGCACATCAGTATCTGGATATTTTTCTGTCGACTGAAGGACTCTCCAAGCCGAGTGTTGCCAAGGCTCATGCGGATGTACGTTTTTTCGTCAATGTTGTGCTTAGGAAGACTATTACAGACAAACAATTTTCTTATCTGGTGTCAGCTGTTTTGCAGTCTATTGTTAGCTATCGTACTCAGTTCAGTTTTGTCTCATCTAATGTTTGTCGCAAGTGGAATGCCTTGGTTAGAAAGGGTCTTAGGTCCAAGGCTTGTCTTCCCCGTGATTTTTCTGACGCTGCTTTGCATCATCCCTCATTGTATGGCCTAAAGCCTTTTGAGCAGGTGCAGTCAGAAGGGAAGGTTGCTGCTTTGATGGCGTTCTCTAATGCCTTTGGCATTCTTGGGTGTTTGTTTAGACATAGGTTTTTGGACCTACAGGTTCTTGGTTGGGCTCCTTTGGATCCTTTACAGTGTCCAGTCAGGTTGCGTGTTAGTCCAGTGAACAATTTTTTGGCTGGGATGGATAAGATCTTTCTGGGCAATAAGCTTACTTTGGTGAACAACCTCCTCACTGCATTTCATAGTTCTGGTTGGTTCCCATTGTTCTCTGTTCTTGGAAAGTCTCTGTATTTTGATTCGGTCAAATCTCTTAAACGTTTTGGTGTCGCTTTTGGTGATCGGCTTTTTGATAAGAAAGGTGTTTTGTTGGATTGGAAAACTTTTCGTCATTGGAAGAGGTTGGATCCACATGGCCCTGTGCCTCACTGGTTTATGGTTTCTTCTGAGTTTTTGAAAGGTCAGGGTTACTCATTTTCTGGTTCTGTTGGCTCTGCAGAAAAGCTTGGTTTGGACATTTTGGGGTCTGGGGAATTTTCTGCAGTTAAAGATGGGTTGCATGACGTTTGGTCAGGCTTTTTTGAAGTTTTCACAGATGGGTCTTTGAGGAATGCAGGCTCTGCTGAGGTCGCCTGTGGTGCTGCTGCATACTTTCCGGTCTTGAATAAGAGCATTGATGTCACTATTTGTGGTCTTTTGTCATCTACTATGGCCAAGTTATAGGCTGTCGCTTTGGCTTTGGAGTGTGTTCCTTCTTCAAGTACTGTGGTGTTATGTCTTGACAGCCAGGCTGCCATTGACGCATGTGTGTCTGAGATGTCTTTGGTTGCCCCTGATTTCTGTAATTAATGCTGGCTGGAAAGGCGTCATATTTTCAATTTGGTCAGAGATAAGGATCTCAGCATAAGTTGGGTTAAGGTGAAAGGACACTCTGGGATTCCTGGTAATGTGAGAGCTGACTTGGCTGCTGGGGCTGCCTCTGGGTCTCCCTTTTCTCTTTGTGCCAATGTGCGTGAACATTTTTTGGTTGCTGAGGGTATTGCTGTTTCTGGTAATGCCCGTCATTTTGTCAGAAATAATTTTTGATCAATTTGTTGTGCTCATTGGGAAGCTGGGCCTGGTTGTGATGTAGTTCCGGATGTGATGATTGGTTGCATAGACTGGGTTGTCACGGCGAAGGTGTGGCATCCTGATTCTCATATGCTTGCTGGGTTCACTAGCCGCGCATCCTCAATGCTTCGCACTTATGTTATGAAGACTGTGCACAGGAGGTTGCCGGTGGCAGTAAGGAAGAGGTTGTATGATAAGTGCTACCCTAGTGTGTTGTGTTTGTTTTGCAGTAAGGTGGAATTCTCTGACCATGTTTTTACTTGTGTTTATGAGTCTGGCATTCGTGGTGAGATTTTGGCAGAGGCTTCTGCCCGTTGGTCAGCTTTGGCTGGTGGTTCCCCTGCTTCTGCTGTGTTGCAGGTTTTGTCTCAATGTTCCATTGATGTTGGGCTGTACACTTTGGTGTGCAAAGGGTTTGTGCTGGAGGAGTGGTATAGAGAGGCTTGCGATGTTTTTGAGGATAGAAAGGTGGCCACAGCTCGGATTGTTGATTATGTCAGGTTCGTTGTTGGATTACATTGTGCTAAAGTATGGTTGGCTAGAGCCAGCCACCGGGTGGTGATGGAGAAGGCTGGTCTAGTCTGTGATGTTGGTGTTGTTTCTGGGCTTCTGTGTGGTGTGTCTTCGGTTTTGTCTGATGGTGTTGTGAGATTGCTTGGTTTGGCCGATTCCTTTGCTGTTAGCTTTGATTGTCAGAAGCCTTATTGTTTCTTTTCTGGTCTGGATGGCAGTGTACAGGTAGTTATAAATGTGTAGTGTTGCCTTGTCTGGCCTGAGTGGCTAGCCACATGTAGAAAGTGTGTGAGTTGCGTTTAGTCTGAGCCTCTTAGTTTGGTTCTATGTACTAGATAGCGATTGGGCTGCGCTCATTAAATGGGTTAATAAAAAAAAAATAATATTTGATTTTTATAAGTTTTTAAATTTTGTTATAATTAAAATTAATATTTTATACAAATTTTATATTTGGTAAAAAACTTCTGAATATTGTTGCTATAATAAATATTAGTATTTAAATTATTTATCTGTCAATTATAAAATATTCTTATTTTTTTTTAAATTTTCTGTTAAGTTTATTATTAACTTTAAATTTTTTGTTGATAAAAAATTTTATGTTAAAGTTTCTATTTTTTTGGTTTTTTTTTGCTGTATTTTTGGTTGTTTTTGTTATTAATCTTATTATTAAGTTTAAATTAAATTTTTTGAATTCCTAAGTCTTAAATTTAATTGTTTTAATAAAATTTGTTATAAAATTTATTGGTTTTTTGATTATTTTAGTTATTATTTTTTTGGACACTTTTTTGTTTTACATATAAAGCTTAAAAATTTGGTTAATATTATTTAAAATAAGATGTTTGTTTTTGATAAAACTGTAAGTTGGCTTTTTATAGATATAATATTAGTTAAATCTGAAAATAGTGTTAATATTAAATTTACTTAATAATAAATTTTATATTAAGTTAATTATTTTATAAAAATATTAATTTGATTTTATTAAATTAATATAAATATTACTATTATATAACTAAGTAGTTTTGTTAAAAATAATAGTATACTAATTACTATTATAAGTAAAATATTTTTTCAAGTAAATTTTTTTTTATAGTTTTAATATAACATTGTTTTAATTAATTTAAATGACTGATTATATGTAAAAAACACATAATTTATATCTGGTTTAGATTATTTAATTTAATATATTATATTAAATTGTGTTTGGGTCTTGTTTGTTAAATTAATAAAAATTAAAAAAACCAATATTTTATTTTTTACAAAAAAAATTTAATATAATTTAAATATTAAAATTAATAAAAACAATAAAAAAAGAAAAATTACCTTTTTTTACAAATTGATTTTTGATTTTTTAAAAATTAGACACAATATTATTACAATTAAAAAGCTCGATAAAAAAATATTAATTAATTAATTTAAAATAACTTAAATTTTTGTACTGGTTATAATTTTTTGAAAGATTGATTTTGAATTAAACATAAAATATTTTATAATTAAATACTACTTACCAAAACAAAAAATTTAAGATTTTTTGTTATATAAAATTACAATAAAAAGTATTTAAACAAAAACTAATTATTTTAACTAATAACCATAAAATTAAAAAACAAAATTAACTTTTTTAATTATTAAAAATATTTTAACAATATTTAATTTGTTTTTAACAAACCAATTAAAAATATATAACATAATTTTAAAGATTTAATTAAAAAACAAAAATAATTTACTAATTAAATTTATATATAACAATATTAAATTTATTGTAATTTTGCAAATTAAAATATATATATTAAAAACTCAAATATTTTTTGTTTTAATAATAATTTAACAAAGTTTTAAGTTTTTATAGATAAATGCTTATTTTAAAAACTTGTTATTAATTACTTATAATAATTAATGAAAATAATATTTTTTTTATTGCTTTAACAAAATATGAATTTTTTACTGTTTACATTAATTACAAAAAATTATTATAGATGTAGATTATGTATTTTTAATATGTAATTAGCCATTCAAATTTACATTAAAACACTACTATACAAAATTAATTATGTTTTTGTTTTTATTATTAATTCTATTTACTGTGTATAAATTATATTAAAATATGTAAAAATATATTCAGTTTAATGTACTTTCTAAAATAACTTAAATAATTTAACTTACTAATTGTCTTTTTAAAAGACATTAATTTGCTTGTGGTCATGGACGGTTGATTTCGGACGTTGATCGGCCGAGTGGCTGGTCACGTGTAGAAATTGTATGAGCCACGCTTATTTTGATTGTATTTTGGTTGGGCTGCGCTCGTTAAATAAATAAATATTAGCAATTTTAAAAATAGGTTTTTTAAATTAAAATATTTCTATTTTCTGTATTAATTTTTTAATTAATTTTGTGGTAAAATTCTAAATTATAATTGCTAAATACATTTGGGTGTTTAATATTTAGTCTTAAAACTAGATTTTACAGTATTACAATAAAAAAATTGCTTTGAATAAGATAATCAACAAATTTATACCAATTCAATTTTTTGGATTCAAATGTCTGAATGACGATCATATGTCAACAGATCATCTAAAACACGCCAATAAATATTTAACATAAGATTTCCCGTTTTTTACACAACAATGGCACCTCCTGGAGCCTCCACCTCACCAAAACACTATTCACCAAAGACAAAATCTCATCCCTCTGAGAAGCTCATGGCTACCACGGACATATCTCATATTACTTCTCAGTATCAAAAAGCGGCACATGCCTTTCTGTTTCGTCAATACGAAGTCGCTCATGTTTCATGCCTTTCCGCGATTTCTGACCTATCCTTATTAACCTCTTCACCCTCTTTTTCCCCCGTAAGACATCTACGCACAAAAGTCTGGGCTCTCTACGTTAAATTTGTTGCTGCTTTACTTGCCGAGAAGTCCCATCTACATATTAACCAAATAGAAACGAAGCGACTGATTGAGGGAAGCAAGTTAAAAATTGTTAATGAAGTTTGGTTACAGGTTGTTCATGGGTATGATGATGAGGAAGGTGAAGTGGATGGTGAAGTAGTCGTTGCATGGTGGGTAAAGAATAGTAAGAACGGTAAAGTGTTTGCGAATGGCAGTTTGGGTTAGAAGTAGAGTTCTGCGTTCAAAGCCTCTTTAATTTACCTTATCATAACTTCCGTTTTGCCTTATCCAGTGTATTGCTTTGTCTAGGTCAGCAATTCCCTGATATAGCGCGCATGATAATCGAGACTTGGTTATATTCGCTTCCAGAAACGGCTTTGCTTCAGCTGGATATCGCCTCAACTAATAATATAAAGGATGATGCACTTCTGAAAAACTACGAAAAGATTGTAGAGCTGTACGTTTTACATGTTCTTCCAAAGCTCAAGGATTGGGATTATGCTAAAAATTTTCTTCGTGATAATATTCGAATTGATCAAAGCCGCAAAAAGGTGGGTAGCACTATATTTTTCAAAAGGCTAATCAATTATTCAAAGCTCAGATATTTCTGAAATCAACTAGGCCTATGAACAGACTCTTGATAAACTTCAAGAAAGTTCCAAAAAGCCCAAGCACACCAAACAAAAGCACCTAAAATCAAAATCAGCTGAAACAATCCTACATACAAACGGCTTTCTAACTGATGATATGCGAAAACTTTTCTCCCATACAAATGGTTCTCGAGGCATTGAAAGTACTAATGGATCATTCGCTCAAAATGAAAATCCCTCAGCCTCACCCTTACATACGCCAAAGATGAATGGCTCACAATTAATTCGCTCTTCAACTTTGTCTACGACCTCTACCGAACTCGCAGATCCATTGAGACGAAGCACAGGGCGAGCAGTAAGAATTTCATCCACAAATGTCTTTAGCCAGCTTTTCAATGCATTTGCTTTCTGTGGGGAACGGTTGACACAAACTTTCACTCTCCCAAGGATTCTTTTACTGTGCATAGTAATCATCCTGTCTAATGGGTCGAATACAAAAGCACGAGAAAAACTACGTGTGTTTATCAGTCTAGTTGCGGTCAAGTTCTGGGAAACTATCAAAGCTGGCACTACAGTGACTTATGTTTGATGCTATTTAGTCTGAAAACAGCTTAAAGGTTTCTTATGATAAACTTGATCAATAGGAGACGATCTTAGAAGCGAGTCAATTTTTTATTTACAGATCATTACCCAAGAACCAAGCTCAATTCACAATATTTCTATTTCTATAGTTGCAAAATCCCTCAACCTCTTTAGAAATTCAAAGAACATATTTTATAGAATAAAATTTGGGCTTTTTAGTTCCCATTTTTGAATCCGAGCAATTGTTGAATACCTTATTTATATTATGCTGTCGAAATCAAGATTAGGATGCAAAACCAAAATGTGACGTTTGGGTGTAGTCGTATCTTGCTCTTCAACTGGCCTCACTTCTTGTTCTTCTATTAGCATGGCTTCATCTGGATTTTCCATTGCCAATGCTGTATCTTCGTTAACTTGGAGTAAGCAATTTTCCTAGAGATTATTCACAATGAATTAATTATACCTGGCTTATATAGTTCACTGGTAATTCAGACCACTTACCTTTATTAATCGCTTAATTACAAGTTCGAATAAAGATTCTTCTTTCTTAACCTCAGTGTCACTACTGTTGGGATTTGCAGCAAGAATTTTGTTTCGATACCATTCATTGAGAGTTTCCGGGGTTATTCCTGTTGATGAAAGGGAGATGTTCTCAAAAATTAAAAACTGCAAATTGTAAATTCTTGAAATTTAAAAGGTTTTTAATCACTCACCACCCTCAACCTCGCGGATGTGAGAAAGAATCTCGAATCTGATTTCTTGAAAGCGTTCAGATGGAATTTTAATAATCGCAGGTTGACTAGAACTGGGATTATTTCCTTCGCCTGGAGAATCCATTGCATTAGTATCAGGATTGCCATCCGTCACTTCTTCATTAACACGTCCAACTCTTGATCGTTGGACAGTATCGCCTTCTTGAGTTAATTCAATATCCTCATGTTGCACGCGGATTATTGATTGTTTAAGGAGCCAATATGCTTCTTTGACGAATGCA
Organism: Geosiphon pyriformis; assembly: GCA_016748015.1. NCBI lineage: Eukaryota > Fungi > Glomeromycota > Glomeromycetes > Archaeosporales > Geosiphonaceae > Geosiphon > Geosiphon pyriformis. The sequence goes on from JAAOMT010000518.1 coordinate 345,233, forward strand.
ACATGAACCTGACGAAAAGAATGTAAATAGATGATGCGAGGTCAAATCAAATTAGGTTTTTATCATTTACTAACCACCATCAAAGAAGTAACTCACCTCAGGGGACGCGTGTGCTCTCGCAATCGCTTCAGATAATCGAATCATACTTTCCAATTGCCTCACCGTGATCCGATAGGAATTCTTCCCAAAACCTTGAACGTCCCCTTGCCTTAACTCTACATACAATCCTTTGATAATATCAGCAGCCTCTTTGTTAAACTAGATTCCAATATAAGATGGAGGTCAATTTAAAATAACAATTTTATTATTTTCTGATGGATTTTACAAACCCGAGGTTTAAAAGTCTTTGCGTATTGAATGAATCTTAAGATTTGATGAACGGTAAATTCAGTCTCCAGCTTCTCATCCTTATACCGATGGACGTTTAGAATATGGCTGGCTATATTGCGATCCGATGCTTCGTTAGATTCATCGAGAACAACAAAGAAAAGATCGAAACGAGACATGATTGGGCCCGACATCCCAATGTTTTGCTGAATGACAAGGAGATTCAAAATCATCAGTCTTGCTTGTTTCTTGAATAATTCTCATGTAAAAATATAGATGATAAACTGACCCGTAAAGTAAACCTCTTGTTGTACCTTCCACCTATAGGATTTGCTGCTGCTAATATTGATGTACGTGCGTTTAGAGTTGCGTGGATCCCAGCTTTGGCGATCGATATAGTTTGTTGTTCCATTGCTTCGTGAATGGCAACCTGATCTCTTATGTCCATCTTGTCAAACTCGTCGATACAGCAAATACCCTGAAAGATCGAGGAAAGTATCGTAAGAAATAATTATCGTACAATTGATAGGCCAGATAGAAAATTTATGATCCTAAAACGTCTTACATTATCTGCTAACATTAAAGCACCTGCTTCTATGGTAAATTCTCCACTTTCTTCGTCTTTAACGACAGCTGCTGTTAAACCAGCAGCAGTTGATGCTTTGCCGGAGGTGTAAATCGATATTGGATTGATGGAACACACGTATCTACAAATTTTTTTGTGTTAGCGAAATAGATTTACAGTTTTCGTCTTTTTACACTCTTACTTAAGGAATTGACTTTTGCTTGTACTAGGATCTCCCACGATGCAGACGTTAATATCTCCCCTCAGATTGATCCCTTCCATGGTAACTTTGTGCACACCACCAAGGAGTTGAAGTAAGATTCCTTTCTTAATGATACTGTGACCTTTATTTGAAAACCAGAGAATATTTACACTTTAATTAACAAATAAACTAAAAAATAATAATAATAATACACACCAAAAACTCCTGGAGCCATACTATTCACAAGTGATTTATAAAGGTTCGGTTTGGTTAACATCTCATTTAACTCGTTGATTTCGGATTGGGATAAAGTATTTAGAAATTCTTGTTGACTCATTTCCTCTTCCTCCTCCTCTTCCTTATCTTCGGGTTTAGTGATATCAAATTGATTCTAAATCGTTATCGGCAAATTAATTTTATATATTTAGTGTAGATAAGCTGAACATTGAACGGGATGGTTGAGCCAGTGTACCTTTGATCCAATAGGCTCAACCGTACACGCGAGGAAAGATAATTTGTATGTTAACTCTTTGGCGCCGAGCACTTTCAACCCTGTTACGCCTGCGTTTCCATATGCTTCTGAAACCCTAGTGCGAGAGGATCGTTGTAATTCTGGGGTAGAGCCTAAATTGAATCACAAAAGGTTGACTAATCAATTCTAAGGTGATGATTTTATAAGGTTCTTTGATACACTAACCTGGAAGAGGAAATTGATTTATGTCGGGAATAACAATTAAGGTCCCGGTAAAATAACACTTTTGACCAGGCTTTGCCCTTTCGACCATTTCATTTCTCAGTATGACTTCGAGTCTTGAAATTATAAAATTTTCATCCATTCATGATCGATAATGATTCATAATAACACAATCATAGCAGTGTGACTCACGTTCGAGGCATACTCCCTGTCGGTATTTCGTCAGGATTTTCCTGAATGCGTACCCTTTGCCAATCAACGAAGGTTGATTGCTCAATATTGAGAGTCCATGCGTTTACTGCTGAACAAGTAGGATTTTGACACATTTTTGGCTGTAATCAAAGGATAGTTATAAACTCTATTTTAACAACAAAATACTGTAATTATTTAACACAGTATACGTACTTCGGTATATATGAATTGCTGTTCAACATTTTTTACGGCACTTTTGCACACATCGCACACAAAAGTCCCGTATATCAACTCGGGCCTGACTTCGCTTGTCCTTGTGACGGTTCCTTGTATTCTAATTAACTGGCCAACTTTATCTGATCTTAGAACACGAATCCTTAAGGGCTCTGGCACATTGTAAAAAGATACCCAGAACTCTCGCAAAGGTTGATTACGCATTAAGATTTCTTTTATGGGAGATTTGTGAAGATATTCAGGGCAGTATTTTTCTACAAGGTTTCGAACAGCAAGTCGAAGATATGGTTCGAGTCTTTGATGTCCAAATAAAGTTAACATAGCTCTGACCGAAACAGCTCATAAGTAAATTTTAAACTTACTTATGATAATGGTCGCGAATCGATATACGTAGTGAATCTGTAACAAGGTGTCGAAAGTCAACGTATATAGTGTGTTTTCTGGTTTCCACAAGTTTTTTGATTTGTAGTATGTATGGACGTGAATCGTTGTCAGTATTTTCGGCTTCTTCATCACGGTAACTAAAAAGAAAATAATAGTTTGAATTTTATATTCAGTCTTATTTTAAATTAAAAAATCTTTTAAGTAAAGCAAGCGTCTCCCAAGCACATTGATTAGAATAGTCCCGCGGTTGCAGAAAGTTAGCTTAGTAAAGACATACTTTTCAAGAGTAAATTCAAAATCGCTTTGTACTCCAAAGGCTGCTTGATCTACAATTTTGGTTACAGGGTTATAAACGGGTTTCTTCTTGGGTTTTTTCTCCGACACTGTTCTTTGAAGTTGCTGCTCAGATTCTGTGTCAGTGTCTCGAACTTCTTGGAAACCATTTTGCCTTTCTACTTCCATTTTATTTTATGGAAAAAAGTTTTTGGAAACAATTACGCGTAAAATTTTACTTTCTAAACGTAGGAAGTTGATTGAATTACTAACCATTAGATCCTGTTCCAACCGCGTGACGTATAGACTTGAGAAAATTTTGCAGATCGGATAAAAATTTCCATTTTTAAAGCAAAACAATATTAATTATAATTTATTATTTAATACTTAATATTTTCATTATACATTAAAATTTGTAAAAACAATTGAACTTAATTAAATTTATGTATTTTGAATAAAATCTAAAAAGCTTAAAAATTAATAAAGTTTAACAAATTAATTAAAATTATATAAAAAGTTTAAATTTTTAATAAATATAATATTTAATTATTATCTAATTGTGTTTTTTATTATATTTAACATATAATAAATACAGTTTATATATTTTTTATATATATAATTTATTATTTAAAGTGTTTTAAATTATGTAATATAATTTAATAATATTTATTTATTTGTAATATTTTAATTAAATATAATTTAACTATTATTTATAAATTACAACAATTTTTTAACAAATAAAATTCAAAAAAAATTATTTTTTGTCTTTTTAATTTTATGACCATGACCAAAACAAAGAATAAAAAAGCTGCATTTAATATCTTTTTTAAGATATCTGATAAAATTTTAATTAAAAAAGTTTTTTCTATTATAAAAACAATTAAACAAAATATCTTGAAAACTTTTTTTCCAAGTAGTAATAGTAAAAAGTTGTGTTTAGTAGTCTCTAAAGCATTTTTTTTATTTTTGGCTGATTTTTTATTAGTCAAAGTTTTTTTCAAAAAACACACATGGATTAATTTTAGTATTGTTTTTATTTTTACTAAAAGCTTAAAAATTTTTAATAATAGACTAATTAATAAGTTAGTCTTTCTAACTATTGCTATTATATCTGGTATTATTAACACTATTTCTTTAAAAATAGCCAAAAAAACCAAGAATTTCAAAAAGTGGAAACAGTTATTTGCTTTTATTATTGTTATACTAAATTTTTTTGTAATTCTAAATAAGATCTTAAATAAGATCTTTATTATATTATCTAACATATTATTTAAGATAAACCAAGATTAACTATTGACTATATTGCTGAATATAGTGTTTTTTAATAGATTTTTGTCAGTTTTAAAAGTTAAATAAAAGTTTTTTATTAGATTATCTGTTTTTAAAAACTGGACTAATCAAATAAAAACTGAATTATTTTTTCTAATTTCTAGTGTTGCTACTAGTAGTTTTTAAAAAATTATTACTAATTATCTAAAATTTGTTGAGTAAATGATTTTTATTCTGGTGTTTAATACAATTTTCAAGATTAAATTGGCTTATATTAAAACTGTTTTTTAGTTTGTATATGATTTTTTAAGTGTAAAATCAGTTATAAAAACAATATAAAGCTCTTTTGTATAAAGTCTGTTTTTTAATAATCTTTAAAAACTGCATTTTTGGTTGAACTTAAGAGCTTTGTTTATCTAATCACTCTTAAGATTACCAAATTTTTGGTGGTGTTACAGTTGTTGACTTGAAGTCTCAAATCCAATAACAAATTTATAACTTGGTGCTTGATGGATGTTTTGGTTTATGATTTTATCTGGAGGTTGTTTGTACCTGAAGGTATTGTTATCTGAAGGTTTTAATTGAGTTCTTTGTATAATGAACAGAAATTCAATAGTGTTTATCCATAGCTTCCTGAAACTGCAGTTTTGTCAATTTTTTTCTCAATATGATGGCTGGTATTCCTCCTGGTAAGCTATTTTCAATTGAGTGTTCTACCCTTATTCTTGGGTCTTTTACCAGTTACTTTGATGTCAGTACTCCACACGTTATTCTCTTTCAATTAATTAGTATACAACAATAAAAATCTCAGAAATGAAATAAAAAAGAGAAAACAAAAGAAAATAAAGAAATTAAGCCAAGACAATTTGCAAGTTAGTATTTCATTGTTATTCATAGAAAAAAAATACAAGAAAATAGTAGGAAAAACAGATAGAAAAAATAGATCAATAAGAGAATAGTATTTAGCATGTGAGCATATTGCTTAGCAATGTGAAGTATTGTCAAAGAATTATGGCACATTGTTCAGCAATAAGCATATTGCCAGAAATTACAGGCACATTGCTTGAGAAATCATGACACATTGCTCATGAATGTGCAGAATCTTGTATAACATAAATTATATATATATAACAAAAGTATTAAAAGCAGAAAAAGTAATTCCAGAAGAATTCAAGAATTCTTGGAAAATTCAATAGAGTTTTATTAATTTAGAACAATCCTCTTTCTTCTCTATTTATTAACCCTCATTTCAAGGATAGTTGCTATTAACCAAAATAGAATTATATAAATAAAAGATCTCTTCAATTCTTCAAATCTATGTTATTGTCGTTTGTTTGAAAATATAATCACTTTTCTATTTATTAACACTTTATGTTGATAAATACTAACTTAAATTGTCTTGACTTATTTTTAATTTCTTATTTTCTTTTTATTTTCTTTTCTTTTGTTTGTTGACTTACTACTGATTAAAGAAATTAAACACTAAGTAATTGATGTCAAGGATAGCCTGGTAAAAGACCCAGAAATAAGGGTAAAATTATATATATTAATAGATAGCTTACCAGAAAGGCACAACTGCCAGAATAAACCAGCCACCAAGCTAAAAACAGAAATTGGGAAAACAACTTGAGAAATCAACCAAAACCAACCATAGTGAATCTCTATCCATTATACAAAGGACTCCACAACAAAACCTTCAGATAAAACAACACCTTCAGATATTACCAACAACAATATATCAATTGAGCATTAAGTTACAGGTTTGTTATTTGCTTTGAGACCCCAAATAATCATCTGTAACACTGTCAATAGCCATAATCAAAAGCTATTGTTCCAGTGTAGTTAAATATTATTTGTTATCAACATGAAGTATTGATAGTGAAGAGTAAAATTAGAGATAGTAAATAATTATTTATTGATAGTTGTGATATTGGAAGATTGCTTAGATCAAATCTAAACTGAAAGGTCTGTTTTTTCTACTTCTAACACTATTGCTATATATACATAATTGAGATTTCTTAATTCCTCAATTCTTCACATCAGGAATCCTGGAATTCCTAGAATCCTGTAATTTTTTTTGAGAGGAATTCTGGAATTCTGGAATCCTGCAATTTTTTGTATAAGAATTCTGAAATTTCTGGAATCTTACAATTTCTCTTGAGAGGAATCCTGGAATTTTACATTTATTACGGCTACTTCTGATTGGCTAATTTATATACTAATATACTTTTTATATTTTATGAGTAACATTATTCCCTTTTTTTAATATTGAGTTCTATCGAGATCTCCTAATTTTAGTTCTTTGTTGTTGAGTATTTCTTGAATTTTTTTTCAAGAATTATTTGTGTTATCTTGCTTTGTAACTTTTTGAATTGGGCATTGGTTATTCTTCTTATCTGGTTGATAGTAATGTCGTTTATTACTAGATTAAGTAAGATTTCTGGTTGGTCTTAAAATCCAGCATGCAATTAATAGATGGCTTTTGTTTGTATTGTTATATTGTTTCTTTTCACAAATTTCTTAAGTTGTTGTAATATTGTTGTATTAAATAATTATTTTGTTTTATCTGTATATAAGTTCTGAATATTCAAATGCTGTTTCAAGTAAAAGTAACAAAAGTTTTTTGGAAATTGTTGTATCCACTACAACCAAGTTTCTTTAGTCATTTCTTGATATATGGTGACACTTGTTGGCTCTTTTATTACCAATTTTACTTTCAGAATTATTTTGTCAACAGCATTTTCTGTTTTCTTCTGTACTTTGTATTGCAGTATTTTCTTGGTATCTCTGTATCTAATAGTTTATTAATTGATGGTAATTTCCATATTCTGTTGTTGAATTAATTAAAAGAGTTGTTGTGCTAGTAAGTAAATGTCATTAGTAATTTCCATTTTTCTGTTGTCTTTTATTACATCTACCATGTCTGTTTATATTCTTTATTTTTGTTCAATTTGATGTATTTGGTTCAATGATTATTATTGGTTCTAGATCTTGTGGAATTTCATCTGGTTGGACTAGTATTCATTGTACTTCTAATTGTAGAATATTACTGGTAGATAATAATACTATATGATAATATTGTTTCAATTAATTACTATATGCTGTTTTGGTTAAAATTTTGTTGTTTAACCTTAATTTATAAGTTCTATTTCCAAGAATTTCTTCTATGTAAAATAGTTCATCCCATTTGGGGTCAAATTTTTCACTTTATTGTTTTTCCACTTTAGTATGATGTAGAAGTACTTTGTCTCCAATCTTGAATTCAACTGGTTTCTCTGATAGTTGGTTATTGTGTCTTTTTTTTTGTCTTTCTTGTGACTTTTAAATGTTATCAGCTGCTTTTTGTCATGTGTTTTCTAATGTCTCCATTAAGTCATATGTTCTTTTCAACAATGTTCTTTGAAAATTCTCTTCCATTATTGGTTCTATTGGATATGTTTTGACTTCTATCTCAATTGGTAATGTTGCTGTTCTACTATATACTAATTTGAATAGTGTTGCTTGTGTAGTGTCTTGTTTCATTGTTCGATAAGTAAATAATACTGATGGTATAATCAAGTTCCATTCATCCTGGTTCTCTTTGCTGATTTTGGCAATGGCTTCACACAATGTTCTGTTAAACTTTTCAATTAGCCCATTTGTTTGTGGATGGTATGGTGATGATAATATTCTTTTTATCCCAAATCTTTGACTTAATTCTGTTAATATTCTATTTACAAAGTGAGTTTCTTGATCTGATAACAATTCTTTTGGACATTTGTATTAACAGATCAAGTTTTAATAAACGAATTTGGCAATAGATTCTGCATCTGCTCTTTGAATGGCTTTTGCTTCTGGCTATTTTGTGAGATAATTCATGACTACTGCAATATATCTGTTGTCTCTGCTGGTGATTGTTAATGGTTTGACTAAGTTAATTCCAATACAATTAAATAGTTGTCCCACTTTAATTGGTCTTAATGGTTCACTGGGTTTTGTTCCTTCTCTTTTCTGGCAAGCATCACAATTTTGAACATATTGTATAATGTCTGGATACATTAATAGTCAATAATATCTTTTTCTGATTTTTTCTATGGTTGCTTCTTTATAAAAATGTTCTGCTGTTAGATCTAAGTACATGTTGAATAATATTGTCTCTTTCTCTGGTTCTGTAATTACTCTGGTTAGTTGATCTGAATTTCTTTTGTTTTTCTGATAAAGTATATTTTGATAGTTGATAAAATTTTTTGATTGTTGTTTTATGTTGTTTTGTTCTTTTTGAGATAATTTTTCCTTGAACAATTGAGTATTTATATAATATTGGAGCTGTTGGTATTTTTGTATATTCATTTTTTGTTATATTTTTGGGTTGAAATGTTTTTAGATTTGTCTTATTCATGACAATCTATCGGCATTTCCATTTTCTTTTCCTTTTTTATAATGTACTGTATAATTAAATAGTGAAAGTTCTATTTTTCATTTGGCATGGCAATTGTCTCCAAATTTTTGTTTTTGAATTAAAGTTAATCTTTTGTAATTAGTGTATACATCAAATTTTTGACTTAAGTATTTTTTCCATTTGATGACAGCCCAATAGATAGTTAAGTATTCTAGTGCTGGAGTTCCATAATTCTTTTTAGCTGAACTTAAGCTTCTACTGGCATAAGCTACTGGATGCTCTCTTCCATCTGGTCCTCTCTATAATAGTACTATTCTCAATGCTTGACCTGATATATTGGTGGTAATGATGAATAGTTTGTTGTAATCTGGATACATTAATACTAGAGCTTGAATAAGCTTTCTTTTTAATATGTCAAAAGCTTCTTGTTGGGCTTCTGTTTATTCATATTTCATATTTTTGGTTTGTAAATGATAGAGTGGCTGAGCTAATTTTGAGAAGTCTTTGATAAAGTGGCAATAGTAGTCTGTGAATTCCAAAAATGCTCTTAGTTCTGTCAAATTGGTTGGTACTGAAAAATTCTTTACTATTGTGATTTTATTTGGATCTGTTTTGATGCTATCTTTGCTTACTACATGTCCCAAAAACTTGAGTTCTGTTTTTTCAAAGAAGTATTTGGTTGCATTTAGCTTTAATCTGGCTTTTTTTAATCTTTCAAATACTTGTTAAAGATAATGTAGATGATCATCAAATGTTTTTGAGAACACATTGGTGTTATCCAAATATACAACTACTGATTTCCATAGTAGCCCAGTATAAACAATTTCTATAAGTCACTGAAAAGTGGCTGGAGTATTCATCAAGCCAAATGGCATTACTTCAAATTCAAAGTTTTTTTCTCAAGTTGTAAAAGCTGTTTTTTCTTTGTCTTCTGGTTTCATGGTTACTTGTCAGTAACTACTGTCTAAATCTAGTGTCGAGAACCATTTTTTTCTTCAAAAGTGTTGAACAATTCTTGGATCTTTGGAGTTGGGTAGTTATCTCCTTTGATTACTCTATTCAGTTTACAGTAATCTATACAGAAGTGAATTTTCCCATTTTTCTTATGAACTAGTACTACTGGTAATAACCATGGGCTCATTGATGGCTAAATTAGCCTATTGTTAAGCATCTGATTGATTTCTTAATAAATGATCTCATGGCTGGCTGGTGGTATTCTGTATGCTCTTTGTTTAATCAGCATTGCATCTTCAGTTTTGATTTGATGCTGAATTATGTCAGTTCTGCCAAATTTGTTTTCACTGGTGAAGATGTCATTGAAATTGTTGAGTAGCATCTTGAGTTGCATATGTTATAGTGGGTCTAAGTTTCTTAAGTTCATTTGTTTTAATTGTTTTGGTTGGAGCAGATAACATTTTTCTCGTCTGTATATTGTTTGTAATATAATATCCACATATTCATACAGTTGTGGAAAGTTTGGAATGGGGTTTGGTGGTTGTTCCTCAATTTCAGTGGTTAAGTATCCAATAGTAATTCCTTCTGGTATCTCTATAATGTTTTTCGTGTTGTTGTAAATGGGGATTTTAATGTGACCATGATTCTTGGCTGGTATGTGTAAATTAATTAATCTAATCTCTCTTAATTCACAAAATTGTGCTTCTGCTTCAAAAATTTGAACCTGATCCTTCACTTTTCTCTCTATAGTTACCATGTACCAGTTATATAGTGGAATAGAAATTGGTTGATGAATGGAAATAATTTTTTCTTTGTCAATAACCTCTTCCTCTGCCATATTAACTGGTACATCTATTCTACCTATGGACCCAAATCTTTGTATCTCTCTTGCTGTTATTCCTAATTTTTCTCTGTTTCCCACTAATACTAATTGAGCTACTCTAATCAGAGATAAGAATATTGCCTGTGCTATCTTTTTGTTTGGATCTATAGTATAGGCTTTTTCTGAGTCATTTTGTAGCATAGTAATGATATTTTCTATGTATCCTGCATCAATTATTTTTTCTCTAATGTTGATTTCCTTTTTTACTAAGCTACTCCTAAATATTAGCTGTACTATTGTTGTTGCTAAAATTTCCAGTGCTATTTTGAGATCAATACAGATGCACAAATGGGATTCTAATTTGATGGGATCTTTTTCTGGATATCTCAAATTAAACTCTGCATTAGTATTATGCACCTGTTCTGGCATAATACCTTCATCATTATTACTGAACCATTTAAGTTTTTGTTCCTTGGTAAGATCAAAAAGTGTGATAAATGTTTTGAGATTTAAATTGACATCTGAATCATTATTATTTCTATTGTTATTTTGAGTGGAGCTGAAACCGTTGTTTTCATTATTATCATTGTTAGAGTTTGAATCAGAATTGAAAATTGATTCCAATTCTGATGCACAGTTGTTGATTGGCTCATCTTCCTTTGGAATTGTGTAGATCATGTGTAGTAATAAATTGTAAATGAGATCACATTCATTACAATACTAGAAGTCATATGAAATCAAACAGTGATTACATAATTGAGTGTTTATTTCTTCCAAGCACTGTTCTTGTTCTTCTCTGGTTGGTGCCAAATTTTGATAGTGCTTATAAAATTCTTTTGGGCCTTTTTCCAGGTCCAGAAAAGCATCTGGGTTGGAAATCAGAATAATGTTGACTGGTTTCAGAGAGTTGTTCTTGATTTCCAATATTTTGCTGGGCATGGCACTTTCTACTTTGGCATTCACCATTCGCCAAATCTTGTTTTTATCATGTGGGTAACCATCCAAATAAAAAATTGCTTGGTGCCAAGTGGCAGTAATAGGCATCCTACAACTTACCCAGTTGCTGATGAGAATCATGTATTGGCATAAAGTGTCGTATGTTCCTCCTTATTCAGGAATGTTGTTCCACATTCCTTTGTCAAGTAATTGTTCTCCACAAGCAAGATATGGTTTGTTGTCCCACTTGCCTTGTTATTTTGAGTAGTCATATCATTTTCGGTGGCACAGCTTGTAGTAATAATGTGTTCATATCCAGTAATCTTTGTTGGACACGATCCAAACTTCTATGGAAGAAAGTTTTTTGCCACAATCTTGGCATTTGAGTGGAATATGTGGCAGTTGTTTTAGTAGCTTATGTGACTAGGATCTCTCCCAACCATTAGTTATTTCTTTGGTTGCTGTGTCTTCTTCTGTTGTGTTCTTTTCCTTACCTTTTCTTTTATCATCCCAGAAAAGTATTAGTAATAGCTTGTTGTGTTTAGTGTTGGCCCAGAAGACTTGGTATGCTTTTCAGGTAGGTTTTCTTTCTTTTTCTTCTAACTCAATAAGTGGTTTGTCATCAGAAGTGGTTTTAAAGTAACCATAAGTGGCTGGCATGCATGTGTGGTAGCCATTCTGACTGAGTTGCAGTTCTTGGGTGTTCCAGTCAAGCATAGTATTAGCTTTTGACAGCTAGTTGTTTTTAACAAGAGCCTGATACTGAGTTGCTTCCATTACCAATACCTTGATCAGTATTATGATGTTGTTGACTTCAAATGGGAAGTTGTCTATTTCACCAATCAGAGTTTTGGTTACTCCATTAGCAGTGATTATATGCACACTGGCAGCACAATCAACTTGGCGACCTAATTAGTTTATGAGTTGTCGTGTAATAATACTACTAGCTAATTCACTGTCTAAGATCAGTTTAATGTGCTGCCTATCAACTTTAACATCAGTATACATCGCAGTAATGGGTTTTGATTCTAGGGCAGCTTTACTGAATAGTGATATTTCAACTGGTTCCTTGAATTCAAAAGAGAAGATAGTGGTAAGTGATTTGTCTTCTGTAATGGTTGCTGACGGAATATTGTTGGTAAGTGAGTTTTAGTTGACTTCTGATTTGTTAGATGTGGCATCTTTTGGGATAATCAGGAGACTTAAATAGTTCTAGAAATTTGGGTTTTGAATGTACTCGGTGCCTGAATTCCATTGTCGAGATCTTGATGGTCGCATAGAGGAACTGGGAATCAGTTAATGGACTACTATTGACAATCTTAAGCTTTGTTGTGTCAGTTTTGGTCTTTGGGTTCTATTTTAAGGTAAGTTCTGTGGCAGTGTTTGAATTTGTTGGGGCTGATAAATTACCTGAGACTGCAAGTGATAAATGGGTTGGAACTGCAATTGATAAACGACGAGTACTGAGGACTAATAAATTGGTGGTTGATAGATTAGCTGTTGTATTATAGATATGTAACTCAGTTGATATAGTGCTGTGTTGAGTTAATAATTTGGAGCTTGAAACTGGTAATTGGGGTTTTAATATTGATTTCCCAATCATGAGTTATTATTATAAAATCAGCAGTCGGCTTTAATGTGGCCTTGTTTACCACAGTTATGGCAGACATGCATCTCTTGTTGCCATGGCTGATTTGAAGATAAAGATGATGATAGACATGACTGATTTTGGAAATGATTCATGTTTCTTGAATTATTGTGTTGTGGTGGTTAATAAATTGCACAATTGTCAGCTAAGTATCTTTCCAATTTCTGATTAATTGAATCACTGAGTTGTTTCAATTTGGAATCCAAGTCAGATGATTTATTTATGACTAAGTTAATAGCTTGGACATAGTTTGTTTTAAGTTCTGCTAATTCAAAATCTCTTGCATTGATAACTGCATTCTGGAGGATTTGTGAGTGCATTGGACATACGTGTTGGAGAAGACTATTGCGCAGTCCACAGATAAACTGGTTTAAAATCTGTGGTGCTGTAAAATAGTTAGCTTGGATTGCTTGAATTTGGCACAAGTTCTTGTAAAAGTGTCCAAAGTAAGTGATAACTGTTTTAGTTTCTTCCTGTTTGATTGTAGTGAAAGTGTTGGCTAGGCAATTAATACTGTCATTATTACTGAAATATTCCAAGAATGCAGTTTTAAATTCCTGGAATGTTTAAGATTTAGCGGCTAAACTTTGATACCACAAGTTGGTAGTATCCTGTAGAAAATAGAAAATCACTTGAAGGGCTCTGTTGTCATTTCATCTTTATTGGTAAATTTTTCTATTTTGGCAATTGAAGCATAGACCATTGGTTGTTGTTGTGGTTGCTGCTGGATTTGTTGTTGAGATAGCAGTTGTGGCTGTTGTTGCTGTTCAGCAATTGGTGGAACTAGTGGTGGATTGATCACAATTACTGAAGGTAAGTATTATTGATTATTAATGTTGGGATTTTGATTGCTCTGGTTTTTCAGGGTTTGATTAACTGGAGTTTTAATTTCTGAATTTTCTAGAATCAGGTTTTGTTTGCTAGTTTCCTGATCACTACCCTCTTCTTCCTTGAAGTTGGTTATTTCCCAAAGACTAACAGCTCCGAAATCTGATTGTGGTAGTGGTAATCGAATTCCTAATGGCATTGGGGATCATGATTTAAATCCCTCAAAGTAATCGCTATATGTTCCTAGTAATTCTGTTTTCTTTTGTTTACTTTGGAATAGAATTTTGTTCAATAGTGTGGTCACATTTGTGGTGAACATGTCTGTTGATGTTATATTGATAGTGCTTCCAAGTGTGTAATAATATAATAGATTGGCCGGAGAATCAAATCTTTGTTTCTTCCAAGTGGGTAGTTGGATTTGCTTTGGGGTTCCTGCTGGTGTTTGTAGCCTTTCTTTTCTTTTATCAGCAAACATGATAGAAAAATCTTTGTTTGGTGTATTTTTCAATTTCTCTGTTTATTTCTGTGATTAGTGGTGTGAATAAATAGTTTTATAGAAAAGTAGTACTTTAGAGTAGTTTACTGAAGAAGTTGTTAAAAGCAAATTCTGGATCTCCTTGGCCTTCTAAATGGTATATGATTCTCTTGTTAATATAGCAATTGAAAGCTGATTTTGTTGGCCAACTATTATTTGTTAATCCGAGATGAGTGTGATAATGTTGAAATAAAGATTTTGCAAATCTCAGATGATTTGTTTCTATTTTTCAGATTCTGCCACTGTTTGGATTGTTGTTGGTGCTGGTTCTCTGTAGGATTATACCTCACAAAGAGCATCAAATGTTACAGTCATTGACTTGGGGTCTCAAATCCAATAACAAATCTGTAACTTGATGCTTGATGGATGTTTTGGTTTATGATTTTATCCAAAGGTTGTTTGTACCTGAAGGTATTGTTATCTAAAGATTTTAATTGAGTTTTTTGTATAATGGACAAAAATTCAATAGTGTTTATCCACAGCTTTCCAAAACTGCAGTTTTGTCAATTTTTTTTTTCAGCATAATGGCCAGTATTCCTTCTGGTAAACTATCCTTAATTGAGTGTTCTACCCTTATTCTTGGGTCTTTTACCAGATACTTTGACGTCAGTACTCCATGCGTTATTCTCTTTTAATTAATTAGTACACAACAATAAAAATCTCAGAAATGAAATAAAAAAAAGAAAACAAAAGAAAATAAAGAAATTAAGCCAAGACAATTTGCAAGTTAGTATTCCGTCAATAGCCATGATTAAGAGCTATTGTTTTAGTGTGGTTAAGTATTACTTGTTATTAACATAAAGTGTTGATAGTGAAAAGTGAAATTAGAGATAGTAAATAATTATTTATTGATAGTTGTAATGTTAGAAGGTTGCTTAAATTAAATTTAAACTGGAAGGTCTGTCTTTTCTACTTTTAACACTACTGCTATATATACATAATTAAGATTTTTTAATTTCTCAATTCTTCACATCAAAAATCCTGGAATTCTTGGAATTCTGCAATTCCTTTTGAGAAGAATTCTGGAATTTTGGAATCCTGCAATTTCTTGTATAAGAATCCTGAAATTCCTGGAATCCTGCAATTTCTCTTAAAAAGAATTCTGGAATTTCATATTTACTATGACTATTTTTGATTGGCTAATTTATATGCTAATATACTTCCTATATTTTATAAGTAACAGTGATTTTTAAATGTGGTTTTTTTTGTTGTTGTTGTATTATGTAATATATTTTTAAGTGTGTTTATTATTAACATTAAAATAATACTTGATGTATTTAAAAAAGTTATTTATATTGTATTAAAATCTGTTGGCATTTGACAATATATAATTGTTTATTTTAAAAATTTGAATACTATTGTATTTGCTTTGATTTATTAATTAATTTTGTTAATTAAAAATAATATTAAGATTTTTTTTTGGTAAATTAGAATAAGACTATTCTGTTTTAAGACCAAGTTGGTCAATTTTTTTTTGGTTGTATTGTCTTTAAAATTAATAATATAATTTTTCAGATGATTATTAGATTTGTTTTATTTCTTGCTTATCTGATTTTAATTGTTATTTTTATTCTGATCATATTTGGCTTATAAAGTGATTTGAATGTTGTTATTATTAAAACTAGTATTTAAAAAAATATTGTATTAAGTAAAAAATTTCTAAATATTTAGATACTAAGACTTAAATTTTTTGGCTGTTAATTATATGTTTCTATCTTTTTTTTAAAACTCTTAAAGTTTTTGTGCCTTATTTTATTAGTGTCAAATTTTAAGTTAAAGTTACTGCTTTTGTGTTTTTTTTAATTTTTAGTTATCTGATTAATTTTGTTTTTTTTTAATATAATAATTGATAATTTTATAGTTTTCTTTTGAATAACTTTTTTGAAATCTAATTTGGCCAAGCTTTTTGTATTGGTTAAATTTATTATTAAGCCAATTGGTTTTTTGGTTGCTATATTTAAACAGTTTATTAATAGAAATTTGGTTTTAAATAGTGTATTTGGCTTTAGAATCAATAAAATTTTGATACATATAAATATCTTTAACAAAGCAATTGATAAGTTAAAACAAAAAATAGTTGTTTTAAAAACTAAATATAATTATAAAAATATTAATATATTTGGTTTTTATGTAAATTTATTAGCAATTAATAATAATATGTTTTTTAACTTAATGTTTTTATGAAAACATAAGCCTATTAGTATTAAGATTAATATTTTAAAAATAGTTAAATAACTAGTTAAATTGGTTAATAATAATACTATATTGTTTAAAAAATGTTTTTTTTAAGTAAGTTTTTTTTTAATAATATTAACATAGTATAATTTGAATTGGCTTAAGTAGCTAGCTATATATAAAAAACATATAAATTGTATTTAATATATTTAGTTTGTATCTAATATCTAAATAATATTAAATCATATTAATTAAATACATAATAATAAAAAATTCAATTACTATTTAATATAATATAGTAATTAAATATTTAAATTAGATATAAATTATATATTTACTATATATAATTAGCTATTTGAGTCAATTAAAACAATATTATATATAATTATGAATTATTAATTAATAAAAAATTATTTTTATAATTTTTATTATTAATTAGCATATATTATTATTTTAATTTATTATTTATTATTTTATTAAATTATTAAATATTACTATTTAATTAATAATTTAATTTATATAATATACAAATATAATTAATAATAATAATTAAATTATATAATATTTTAAAAGAATTTATTAAAATATTAGAAATTAAAAAAAATTTAACAATTAATTAAAATAATTAATAGTTTACAAAAATAATTTGTAATTTGTCAGAATTTATTTTTAGTTTACCAAAATATTAAAAAAAAATATAAGATTATAAAATAATATTATAATAAATTATATAAAAAAAACTTTTTTTTTAAAATTATATATTTTAATTTGGAATTATTTTCTTAATAATTAATTAATTATAAATCTATTTTAAAAACCAAATTTTTTTTATAATTAATATTATTTAAAATATCTAATTTTAATTAAATATTTTAGAATTAATTAATTATTATTTTAGTAATTAATTAATTAATTTCAGATTTAAATTTGTTTAAATAAAAAAAAAGATTTCTATAAGTTAATAATATTATAATTTTAAAAAATACTTATTATTTTGTTCACAAAATTTTTGGTATTGTTAATTATATTTGTTAAAAAATAAGACTTAAAGTTAATGTTTTTAATAATAATTTGCTTAAAAATATTATTTGGATTTAAATCTTTTTAGTTTGCTATTTTAACTTATATATAGTCTTTGGTTTTATGAATTTATTCACAATTAATTTACATTTTTATTTTATAAAAACTTTACATTAATGTTTATTTGTTGTAGTTTATAAATAATTATATAATAAAAATATTCTAATATTTTGTGTTTTTATTGCAATAAAATAGAATTGTTTATCTATTTTTTTACATATATAGTAAACTTTAATATTTATTTACATATATTAAATTTGTTTTTTGTATTATAATGTTTTATGTTAAGATTAACTTATTAAGTGGTTGGTCACATATAAAAAAAACATGATTTATGCTTAGTTTAGATTACTTATGTTAATGTATTGTACTAGGTAGTGTTTGAGCTGTACTTGTTAAATAAATAAATAAAAATTAACTTAATTATTATTATGTATTTTACAGATACTGTTTTTTTATATTTTTAATTATATATTATATATTATATTAAATAAAAAATATTAGTATTTTAAGTTTTTTTTTGTTTTTAAAAATTCCAAAATTGCTGCCAACAAGATTGTAAATTTGTATAAGATTTAAATATAGCTTATTGTAATAAAATATAATTAGTTTAATTAAAATAAAAAACTTTTATAAAAAAAATAGTTTAATATCTAGTAATAATTTCTCAATTTTTATTATTAATAATTTTTTAATACAGTATTTTTTTAGTATTATTAGACTATTGAACATAACTGTTAACTTGAAAATTAGTTTTAAGTTGTATAAATTATATTTGTTTTATATAAATTTAAATAATATTGTTTTTATTATAATAGATATAATTTATATTTAGTTTAAATTATTTAGTTTAATATATTGTATTAGCTTGTGTTTAAACTTTATTTGTTAAATATAATAATTAAAAAATTAAATAAATTTCTTGTTTTTTAAGATTATTGTTATTTAAATATTTTTTTTATTGGTTAATATTATAGCTTGGTTGTTTTTCTTTTTTTTTATTAGAAGTTTTATGAATGCAGTCCAACCACTACCTAAATACATAGATCATCATAATCTAAATTAAGTATGGCTTATGCCTTTTCTACACATGACTAGCCACTCAGGCCAATTAAGACAGCACTATACACCTAAATTACCCACCATAAAAACATTACACAGAAAACCAAAATCTAATCTGATTAGACATGAATGCAACCCAAAACATACATGGATACTTAGCCTGAAACTGAAATTCCAGATTGTTCTAACAGACCATAAAAAAGACAAACCAAACACTGAAGAAATAGACAATCCATCATGTGGCAGGAGATTATATTTTTTGTAAAAAGCCCTCAACTTAAATGGCAGACCTGTGACTATTAGCAAAATGACCAACAAAATTGACAATCAATGCACTCCCATCAGAATTAGCACTCAAACAACCCAAAGTGTTAACCACTCAACTCTTTAGCACAAAACTCTTAGCCAGTGCTGTAAACAAGTCTATGGAGGAAGCAGCCTCATTTAGTGAATTAGTGACTGCATTCCCATTGGCAAAAGCACTTAGCAATACATTCCACTCCAGAGTAGCATTGAACAATAAGATATTCCTAACATTGATATTATGACTGCAAGAGAAAACATGATCAGAGTCCTCCACTAAACCACACCAAATGCAAGCAACACTTGAATAACTTGAATTGTACATCTTCTTCCTTTTGGCCACAGACAATTGATGATGGAATGTCTTTATAAAGTATGACCAAAGAGTCACTGATGCAGTGCTAGTATAACCAGATTTGATTCTGCCATCAGGATGCCAAATGCAAAAAGTCCTGGCTTTATCAAAATGGTTACTGAGACCTGCACCAATAATACTACTAACACATTTGGTCTTCCAACCAACAGAATAAATGGCATTAAAAAGTTTTTTAGCAACATGATAAGCATTTTCAGAAACAAGTCTGCCTTCTATAACAAGAAAGTGATAAAGTATCACAATAGATAAAAAGAACTTAGAAGTGACAGCTGCATCAGCATAGAAATCAGCACGTTTGTTTCCAACAACACCAAAATGATCTTTGATCTTATTCCATAATACTGACAAATTTTTTTTGCAATGATGCAGTAAATATGTTTCTTTTCAATCCAGCATTTATCATGAAAGTCAAAACCTGCCACATCACTGGTGAATTTACATAAGTCCAATGAAGCTTGGCTGTTTATATATAAGATAACCAATCGAGAAGTGGACACACACTTCAAAGCAAGTGCAATGGTCTGCATTTCTACTAGAATTGATAACAGCAACCCATTTACCTTAACCCCAACACTAGTATTCACATCTGGAAAATAAGTGGTGGCACCACCATGAGCACTTAATGAACCCAAATCTTTGACCAAACTATCTGTGTAAACAGTTATAGAGCCCAATCTGGAATTCAGCAAATGCTCACCAATATAATCAAAGTCACAAGGAGAGTCAGTGAGAACAGAACAAGAAAACAACAACACACTATTTGACAAGCCACTCCCAATGATAAATTTGACCAAAGAAGCAAACCAGACAGAAACTGGGCCTTTAGAGTCCAGTTTTTTCCACTTGCGAAAAGTGTTCCACATAAAACATTTGCCATGGTGGTCCAGAAGTTGGTTTGCAAACACCACACCATATCTTTAAGAGACTTCACTATGCACAAATAAGATTTAACACTGAGCACATTCAAGACCAAAACACTATTTCTGGCCCGAAAAACATCTGGCAGATCACTGTCCAATGAAAAGTTGCACAGTTTAAAAACACATGTTGTGCCAGCCAAAAAGCAATTTGCAGGATTAATCAACAACTTAATTGGAAATTTAAGAGGATGCCAGGACATCCAGCTAGCAGCCTGTAACTCCATGGCCCTGTGTTTGAATAATTTACCAAAAATTCTGTTAGCATTAGCAAATTTAACCAGGCCAGCCAGCTGATTCTCAGCCATTACTTACTCAAAAGTTTTTAAATCATATAGCTCTGAATAACACAAAGCTTCACTTGGAAAATCCTTGGACAAATTGGCTTTAAGTTTCAAACCCTTTCTCAATATTATGTCTCACTTCTCACATACACTCTTGGAAACACAGCTGAACTGCAATCTATATCTAATTATAAACTGTAGAACAGCAGACACCAAATACAAAAACTGTTTCTTAGTGATGGCTTTTTTTAATACCACATTTGAAAAAAACTTGACATCTGAATGAGCTTTCATCAAACTTGGCTTAAACAGGCCATCTATAGAAAGAAAAATCCCTAAATATCAGTAGGACTCATCTTTTTTGGCAATAGAGATCTTAGAACCACTAATAAACAATGAAGCCTTTCTGGCCCCTTGATTAATAAGAATAGCAACCATTTTGTCAGTGTTAATAGCAATGTCATTGACCATGAAAAAATTATTCGCAATGTCTAAAATATGCTGTGTAGCCACCAGGCAGTTCCCAATCCAAATAGTATCATCCACAAAGGCACCAGCTGCAAAAAAAAAAGTTTTGCCACTCTTAGGGTCAGCTTTACCAGTCTTAGTAAAATATTTTGAATCCAACCTATATTCACACAATTGTTCATGTTTTTTGACCTTACAAAGCAAAGAATCATAGAAGATTCTCCACAGTAATGGTGAGAAAACTTCCCCTTGATCTAACTTATTATAAACAATATATCCATCAGTAAGCCCAAAGTCTGTTATCACCCAGTTGGTCTGGCCATTGTGTATGTTTCCAAAAAATTTAATAAAACAGGAACACATCTTAATCCTAACTAAACTGTTCCTTAAATGGGGCCATCCAACTGAGTCATAAGCCTTCCGCATATCTTGAAGCACCAACCACATCTTCTTATTCTTTTCAAGTGCATTTTCAATAATAAAACCAATGGTAAAAATTGGAGTTTGAGTAGACATACCCTTCAAAACTGAGAAATTATTATCACAAAGGACATTAAATTTACTGTATATCAGAGATATTCTGTCAGAAAAAATCTTAGACAGTATTTTCCTGGCTGTTTTAACCAAAGCTATAGGTCTGGTATTGGTGAGTGTTTTCTCCCAATTATATAACTTAAATATTATAGAGATCCAGGCTTGTCTCTACTGTAGGGGGACTACACCCAACTTCAAACACACATTGAAAACATCCAACAAACCATCCAAAATCTTAGCATTTCCATGCTTTCATAGCTTGTTAAGAATACCAGAAATGCCAACAGTCTTTCCATCAGGCAGGTCTTTAACCACCAGAAGAAACTCATCTGATTTAATCACATCTATGATATTTGAGAATGTACTGTTACCAACATAGTTCAAGAGGGCATATTGATTAGACCAATAAATAGACAGAGAAATGGGAGTGACCCATTTTCTTGTCCAACCTTTCATGATATCATCAACAGCAGATTTAATCTCCTTAGGCTCTAAAATTAACTCATTATCTACTATTAGATGATCCAGCACTACTTTTTTAAATGGCCAGTCCAAAACACTTTTGATCATATGTCCTTTATTGGAGCTGAAGGTTTCCATGTGTCTGTTTATTACTTTTTTGATAGAAATATCTTTGGCCATCTTAGACTCATAGTATTTGGATTTATGGTACAATTTTTTGATTTCTAATAGGTATAGAAGAATGCTCTTTCTACTCTCACTATTATCAAACATTGTGCATACTTTGGATGCTTTCTTACTATCCAAAATAAATCATATCTTAAAAAGGCAAACAGTTTCTAACTTCTAATCTGAGCTTAAGCACTTCACCAACTTGGCTATCAACAATTCCAGCTTAAAGAACTTTGAAGACTGCTTATTTTTCAAACAATTAAATTCACTAAACCAGTATTTAAAAAACACACTATTAGCTGAGCTTGTAACTACCTCTCTAAGGATCTCTCATATAGCATCCAAATTTTTAGCAACCTTTATATCATTGAACATGTCTATATGTTCCACAAACTTGACCAATGAATGTTCCCTAAATTGTGCCCACTTATTAGCATTTGCATTTTTGATCTTGAATTTCCACTTATCTTTATTGGCCTGCTTATGCTCACTATTGAGATAGACATTCAAAAGACCACCTAGACCAACTGACACCAACATGGCATTATAATCAGTGTTAAAAAAATCATAGACAGGAGTAACTTTGTGACCAGCTAATGCAGATGACAAACTCTTGTTCACAAAAATGTAGTCAATGACCTTCTTGGCACTTCGGGAATTGCTCTAGGTAGAAGCTTTAACCAGAGAGTACTCACTAAAGGAGTTGACCAACCCCAAATCCAAGCAGAACTTAAAACTAGCACTTTTTTTATCCCCATCCTCATTGAAATCACCATTCAGCACCATGAATATGAAGGAGTTAGCAGTCTTAGCAATAAGAGAGTTGATTCCACAAGCTTGGCCAAACCTGGTTTCAACAGAAGCACCTGTGTATAGGCCCAAAAACACTACTGACAATTTGTTCTTGAAAAGAAGCTGAACAGAAACAAAATGACCAGGAATCTCCTTGATCTTAGACACATGATGTGCAAGATAATTGTTCATAATAATTGCCATCTCAGTGCTAAGAAATCTTTTGTCTAAACCAAAAGAAAATACCCTTATCTCATCAAACTTATTCATAATCTAAGGCCTAGCATTGGATCTCAACTTTGTTTCTGTAATAATAGAAACCATATTTCTAGAATCTATATGCTAATGAACAATGTCTTCCTGCTTGGCAGGGACATTGATACCATGAACATTACATGTTACAATTTTCCAAACCAGATCCATCATTGAGAATAAAGAACAGTAGGAACCAAACCAGCATTGTCTATTTTGGCCAAGAACTCCATAACTGTGATTGAAAAATTGTTCAGAGTTTCTTCTATCTTAGTGATAACTGAAGAATTAAAAACCACTACTCTTGCAATAGCCTTACCACCAGTGGCCATACCTGAACCCTCACTTATCACTATATCTATCTCTTGATTCTGTGATGAAGAGGTTACCAATGGTTGACATCCAATGCTAGACTGAGAAACCATTGGTCCAGGTGAGTTCAACCTCTTAGCCAACTTGTCAACACATTCTGCAAGGCTGGCAAGACTACACTCAAGAGCGGCAAACCTATTATTCAATTCCAAAGACACCATTGGGGTAGGTTTTATCTCTGAAAAGGAACCAAAAGCAGCTAAGACATTGTGCATAAGGAGAAGAGAAAACAAAGACCCACCAACAATATTGGTCCATAAGACACCACCAAAAGAAACAAGATAAGAGATTGGGGCAGAGTGTCTAGCATAAATGGAAGCCAGTCTGCTTTTATTCTTATTTGACAATAACCTGCCAGTTGAGCCACCAGGAGACACATTCTCACCACAAAACAATTCAGTGATATGTGACCCAAATTCCCACACTTATTATACTTAGCAGAATTCAGATAAAACCAACACAAATTGACACCCTTTAAGACAGATGTAGTTCCCATAACAGCATTAATTGAAGCAACAAAATTAAAACAAACAACGGCACATCTGGCCCAGGCATATATAACAGAGTGTTGATTGATAACACATGTTTTTCCACCCACAGAGCCAATGAAGTTCCAGATATCATAAGCATTGGTGCCTATTGGTAGTGTATAGAGCAAAGTTCTATGCTGATCCCTTGTATCCCATGATTTCTTATTTGCATTGGTTTTGGCCACTCTCACAGCATCTTTTCTAATTAAGATAGACCATCTATCTGTGACCAAATCAGCCTGATTTAATTGGACAAATTCAACCACAGCCTTTTGCCATAGCCCTATCAATTGCATCTTAATCAACACAACAGAACCAAATTCAGACAATGCAGTGTGCACAGCCTTAGCTGATGTTCCAACTGGAATTTCTTTTACCACTACAGTCCAATCTGAGTGATCAATTGATTTCTTGAGATCAGTGTTTACCAAAATATTTGCCGCTCTTGCTTTTTCTGTAGCCTGTGCCAAACTAGATTCAGAAGTAAAGGAGACATGGATGATCCTTGAGAATTTTGAGAGGATGGAAACCTCTCCAAAACCATTAACTTTTGAAAACAATTTCCTAATCATCACTAGCTTTTTATAAGAGAACTTCCTAACTACTTTGTTCAGGTCGATATCCAAAGCAAAAGATTTTTTAACAGAGATAACAACCAAATTTTTCAAGGGAGAGGAAAGTTCTAAGGAGACATCTAAGAAAACATCATCTTCATTACTATCACGACCTGAGAAGTCTATCTTCTCTAACAGCTTACCCAGTGCTTTCTTAGTTTTGGTACCTGGCCTCTTAGGTGTCTGCTCATAATCTTTGTCAACAACATTTTCACTTTTATCATAGTTAAAGCTAGTTTCTTCTACTAAACATTCTTCTTCCATATTAATACTTTCAGACTTAATAGTGTTACCAGTCTTAAAACCTCATGAATAACCATCTAGCACCTTAGACAGAACTTTTTTTCTACCAATACTCTCCTCCAAAGCACTATCTTTTCTCTTTTTTCTTGACAAAACAGGCTTGAGACTTCCACCAGAACCAGATTTTTTAGTAATCTTCTTTATAACAGCAATGCTAAAGCCAACAGTGGTCTCAAAATCAAAAAATGGTTTGAATTTATTGTATTGAATGTTGAAAAAAAACTTTTTTTAAAAAACTTTTGACTCTTTTTTGGGAAATTTGGGATGAACGAAAGAAAGAAGTTTTTTTAAATTTTTGTTTTTTTAAAAGTAAATATAAATATAATAATTTTTTCAAATTTTAAAAGAATAATAATTTTTTTTAAATTTATTTACAATTAATATTTAAAATATAAAAATTTTTTAGTAAATATTTTTATTAAAGTTTTAACAATTTTGAAATCAATTTTTTTTAAAACAATAAAATTAAAAAAAAATTATTTTTATTTATTTATTTAACAAGTACAATTTAATTGCTATTTATTATAAAAAATTAAATTAAAAGACTTTAATTAAATACAATTTATGTGCTTTTTATATATAATTAATTATTTAGATTAATCAAAGTTATATTATATACTTATTTATATTACTATATTATTATTTAAACCAGAAAAAACAAACAAAACTTATAAAACCTAAAACCAATAACAAAAACTTTATTAATACTAAGTAAACAAACTATATTATTTGACAAGTAAAACAACAATAGAAATAACAGCTTAGAAACAATATTTATATTGTTAACTAAACCACTATACTTTATATTTATTTTGAATTTAGATTTAAAAACTTATACTACTACTTTATAATATTTAACAAACTTATAAACAAACTTTACTACTATCAAAACAGTTTTTTTTCTATTTTTAAATACTAGTACTGTTTTCTCAAACCACTTTTTTAAAACAAAATTTTACAAAAAACCTTATAATAGACTTAATAAAAAAATTTAAACAACTATTAATAATTAAAAAATTTCAACACTAATCAAAAATTTTCAGTAATTAACCAATTTATATATTATTTTTTTATATAAAACAACATCTTTAAAGCAAGTAAAAACATAATTAGAAAATTTTATCTTATTATACAACAAATATAATACATTATAATAGTAATTTTTATAAAGTTTTTTTTTTATAATAATTAACAACTTTTTATAAATAATTTTTACTATGTAAATATGTATATTTAAAAACATTTTATTAGTAAATCCAAATTACATGTAAAAATTTGGATGCTAAACTGTTATAGTATAGATTAAATTAATATAATAAATAAAAAAATCACTTATAATCTCTATACTAAAATTTATTTTTTATTAAATACAACAAACTGATTTGTAAATATTATGTATTTAATAATAATTATTATCAGATATAGTTAAATTATTAGCCATAATAACTATTTTTAAAACATATAAGAAAAAATACATATAAATAAACAGTAATAACAACAAATATATTAGCTTAATTATTGTTTTTATTACTTAAGTAATCTTTAATTTTTACATATTTTACTAAAATATTCTTATTTTTAATTAAATTGACAATATGTTATTATTTTAATCAACAACTATCATAAAAATCAGAACAATATAAGCTCAAATATAAAATATATATATTAATTGTTACTTAATTGTTTAAGTAAAAAATTACAAAATAAGACAAAAGTATATATTTTAAAGTTAAAGCAACTTTCTGCAATTTTACCATTATTAAAAACACAAAATTCTGAACTTTTATTCTAATACCTATAGTAAAGTTTAAAAAATAAGCTGTTATTTTACAAAAACTTTCTATTTTTTAAAGATTTATTAATATAAATAATAAAACCTCTAAACTAAATTCCATGTAAATATTTCTGAACAGTTAAAAATTTATTAAAATTTAAAATATTGTGGATATTATAAATTAAAGATATGTTTAACAAGTTAAAATTAGGGCTGATTATAAACTTATAAATTAAATCAAACTAATAAAACATCAGATTTTTTAGATTTAATCTTTTTTAGTGACAAAATATTTTTTAATTTATAATTATACTATGCTTATTCAATAGTTTGTTATTAAAAGTCATACTAAAATGCTTTAAAGAATTAACTGTACTATAATAATAAAAAATCTTCAAAATAATTAACATCAAAAACTTGTTAAGATTATAGAAAGCACTAAACATATTATTAGCCAATAAAATTTTATTGTTCAAAAAAATCTTAAATATGTTTACAAAAAAATTGTTTATTAAACTAATTTTTAATTTCACAAAAAACTGTAATAAATTTATTGATACTTATTTCAATATTTGTAAATTTAAAAACTAATAATTAAACAAATGTTCAAGAATTCTAGCAATATTAAAGAAAGCAACCAATAAAACTATTTTGCTTTTCATTTGTATTTGCTCAAAAGTTTTTAGATTATATAAAAAAAAAAATATAATAATTTATTAAGAAAATTCCTTAACAGATTAACTTTGATTTTAAGTTCTTTTTTTATAAAAGCATTTTATTTGCTATATACACTTTTTGAAATAAAACTGAATTAAGTTTTATAATTAATAATTGGTTGCAAAATAGCCAAAACCAAATAAAAAAACTGCTTATTTGACAAAGTTTTCTTTAATACTATATTAAAAAAAATCTGATATTTGAATGTATCTTAATTAAACTTAATTTGAATATATTTTTAGTTAACAAAAAAATTCTTAAATATTTGTAAAGCTTATTTTTTTTTGCTATTATAATTAGCAGCTTATTAATAAATAAAAAAGCAATTCCAATTCTTTGATTAGTAAAAATAGTTACTATCTTTTTATTGTTATCAAAACATTATTAATAGAAAAAAACTCACTAATAATATCTAAAATATATTGTGTAAATGTATAACTATTTTTTATCTAAATTATATTATCAATAAAAGTACTAGCTGTAAAAAATAAAGTTCTGTTTAAACTAGTTTCTATTTTTTCTGTCTTTACAACAAACTTAATATTTATACAGTATTTATATAAATGTTTATGTTTTTTAATCTTGTACAAAAAAAAATTATAGAATATTTTCCAAAAAAAAGATGAAAAAATCTTATCTTAACCCAAGTTATTATGTATTTTGTACTTATTTAAAAACCTAAAATTAATTATTATTCTATTAATTTTATTTTTGTGTAAATTGCCAAAAAATTTAATAAACTTTTTACATATTTTTATCTGTTTTAAACTCTGTTGCAGATGAATTTAGCCAACAAAATTATAAATCTTATGGATATTTTGCAAAACTAATTATATTTTTTTTCTTTTTTTCAAGGTATTTTTAACAATAAACTTATAACAAAAATTAAAGTTTGCATAAAAATGTCTTTAAGCATTAAAAAATTGTTTTCATAAAACATATTAAATTTGCTACAAGCAAAAAAAATACAGTCTGACAAAATTTTTAATAGAATTTTTCTAATTGTTTTAATTAAAGCTATAGATTTAGTATTTGTTAATACTTCTTTTTACTTATATAACTTTGAAATTATAAACATTCAAGCTCTTTTTCAAGATACAAAAACCAATTCTAAAACCAAACAACTGTTTAGTAAATTCAAAAGAAATTTTAGAATATTACTGCTGTTATGTTTTTATAATTTATTTAAGATATTAAAAAAACTAACTGCTTTACTATTAAAAAAATATTTAATTATGTACTCCAATTTATCAAAACTAATTTTTATTATTATTTTAAAAAACACATTATTGTTTACATAATTTAAAAGCTTATATTGACAGAACCAAAAATTAAAATAGTTTTTAGTATTAGATAATCTTAGTCTAATTTTTTATAATATTATCTATCTTATTTTTTATTTTATTTAGTTTCAAAACCAAGTTGTTTTTAATCACCAAATAATTAAACACTACTTTTCAAAATGGCCATTTTAAAATACCTTCAATTATATAGTCTTTGTTTATACAAAATTTTTTTATTCTTTTATTAATAACTTTCCTAATAGCCAAAGTCTTAGTGAACTTTAATTTTCAAAACTTTAAAACACAATATTTTTTTTTGGCTATATATAAATTATTTTATATCTAATTAGAAATTGTATACTAAAAGCTCTAATATTATCAAGTTTTAATTATATATTTATAAGACAACCAAAATTGAAAGCATTATTAAAAACAAAAATCTTAACAATCTTAAAAACCAAAACTTTTAATTTGAAAAATTTAAAAAACTGCTTATTTTTTAAAGTATTGAACTCATTATATTAATGTTTAAAAAATACTTTATTTGCTGAATTTACCAATACTTTTTTTAAGATATCTCATATTATATCTAATTTATTTTACTTTTTTGTATTTTAAAATTTGTATAAGATTAAAAACAAACTCAATAACAAACTCTTTTTAAAATATGTCCATTTTATTTTATTAGCATTTTTTATACCAAACTTTCAATAATTTTAATTAGTCTATTTGTATATAGTATTTAGACAAATATTCAAAAAACCATTTAATTTAAAGAAAATTAATACAGCTTTGTAATTTGTGTTAAAAAACTTGAACATATTAGAAATTTTATAACTAATAATTATTAACAAAAAATAATTATTGACAAAATATAATCAATAGTCTTTTTTACTTTTTTTAAGTTGCTTTAAGTAAAAAACTTAGCAGAAAATTTTT
Source organism: Geosiphon pyriformis (assembly GCA_016748015.1). Taxonomy (NCBI): domain Eukaryota; kingdom Fungi; phylum Glomeromycota; class Glomeromycetes; order Archaeosporales; family Geosiphonaceae; genus Geosiphon; species Geosiphon pyriformis. The sequence continues at coordinate 374,883 of JAAOMT010000518.1, forward strand.
CAAAAAACAAGCTATGTAAATTCAAATCAGAATATTTTTTAAAACTAGCACTTTTTTTAACTTATTCTTATTGAAATTACATTCTATTACCACATAAAAACTTAAACTAATTGTTTTGGCAATAAAAAATTTAATATTGTTATAGTTAAAACTCATACTTTTTATTAATTATCACATGTATTAACCATTGATGTCATATAATTAGCCACCCTATTTTTAGATAATAATCATTGACCTGATCAATAATCTGACTATTGATCTGATTATTGACTTAGTCGTTGACTTGATTATTAATCATTTTTAATAGCTATATAAGCAATAAATCTCTTAACTGTAAAAAAACATGTCAGAAATCAAGAAAATCAAATAAATAAAATAACAACTTTTATCTTAATTCTTTTCTTATCACTAATTTCTCTTTTCTTACCTTCAAGTATCCAAACATTTTGGAATAAAAAATTATTTGTTGATTATTTTTTACCCTTTTTCTGAAATGTGTAATTGTAGTATTTAAAGACTATTAAATAAAATGTGACTAAAGAATATATCTAATACCTAATATTGAATTCTAAAAGTGCTAACATGAGACATAAAATTATATCAATGTGTGATTATTTGTTAATAGTATAGACTATTCCTTTACCTTCAGATTCTCTGGGTATTTTTTAAAAAGTATAATGACTGAGATATTTTATGAGACTGATCTCACATATTGAATCCATACTTATTCAATTCACTCTTTGAAGTTGAATTCTCTTTAATTCTTTTCATTACCCTATAATTTTGTTTTCTTTTGCTATTCATTGTTACTCATAGAATATAAAAAGTATATTAGCACATAAATTAGCCAATTAAAAGTAGTCATAGTAAAATGTGGAATTCCAGGATTCCTCTCAAAGGAATTATAGGATTCCTGGTATAAAGAATTGAAGAATTAAGAAATTTCAATTATGTATATATATTGGTAGCATTAGAAGTAGAAAAAGACAAACCTCTCAGTTTAGATTTGATCTAAGCAATCTTCCACATCACAAATATTAATAAGGAATTCTTATATCTCAATTTGTAATCAACAAATGTCATAAATTATATATTATAAAAGAAAGAAATTTACTAAACCAGGATTATTTACCCATTCATAAATTATCAAATCATTAAATCCAAATATTATTAAAAAGATTTTGTTAATTAGGAATTTTTAACCTTATTTGTTTTAAAAATAATAAAAAATATGTTATAATAAAATATAATATGTGTATACACAACTAAATTAAAATCAGAACCAAAAATTTAAAAATACTAATAAGCTAAAAATATATGTTTGCTAATAATCAGCATCTCTGAAATCTTGACCAGATAAGGTAATACCAGACAAAACATTCATACTACCATGTCCACTTCGATGACCTGCACCAGAACCAGACATGCCCATATTTTGACCACTACCACCGTATTGATCATTTTGATTAACACCAGAACCAGGGAAACCACCTGAGAAAATCCTACCACTTTGCTGACCACCATAGTTTAAACCTAAATGAAATGCTTCTTTAACTATTGGAGATTAATGTCCATGTTCAGACACATCTAAATTTTCCAGATTATTATATAGGGCCTTGTCATTGCCATGATCCGATCCATTACCACCTTGACTATCACTATTGCCACCACAACTAAGACCATATAGAAAGTCTGAATCTCAGCAATATGTTTGCTCAAATTTTACTCTATTATATATGAGATTCTTATCCAATAAAGCTTTTTTCAGATCTTCTATTATATGTTGGATGAATAATCTTTCATTACTACTACTCGAAAAAAAACTAACATAAGTCATTGAATGATCTGTTCTACTTATCAAATTAGTATTGTTATTCTCTCTAGAAGTCAATAAAGACCTAAGGCAAATCATAAGACTACACAAAGGATTATCATTAAGGTTGACATTTAAAAAACCCCATGTAACTTGATGATTGATATTACATGAAAATGTAATTCAGCTTAACACCACCAATGTGTTGGTTTTAACTTGCTGAACTATTATGTCTGCATTTTGCAAACTGTTAACAAAGGTAACGAGATTATCAAGAGCACACTACTGTTTGTTATGGAATTGTATTTGATTGTAAACTGATCTAATAACATAAGACATTTTTAAAAAAAAATTTTTTGTTTGTTTATATAATCATTTGTAATGTGTATAAGATTTCGGGTTTTTATGTTTATATGGTTATTTGTTTATTTGTTATATTTACCGATAATAAAATAATTTGTGATTTCAATATTGTAATGAGTATGATCTCATTTACAATCCACTGATCTGCATAATCTACATAATCTCAGAAGAAGAAGAACCAATTAGCAGCTGCACATCGGAATTGGAATCAACTTTCAATCCCAATTTAAACTCTGACAACAATGACAACAAAAACAATGGTTTTAGCTCTACTCAATATGGCATGGAAAATAATAGCAATTCAAACTTCGATTCAAACCCCAAAACATACATTGTGCTTCCTGATCTTTTCAAAAAACAGGAACTTAAATAGTATAGTGACAACAATGAAGGTATCATGCCAGAATGTACACATGATACAGATGCAAGATTTGATCTAAGGTATTCAGAAAAAGACGCCATCAAATTGAAACCACATTCATGCACCTGCATTGATCTCAAAATAGCACTAGAAATCCCAGCAACAACAATAGTTTAATTAGCATCTAGGAATAGTTTAGCAAAAAAGGGAATCAACATCAAAGGAAAAATAATTGATGCAGAATATGTAGAAAACATCATTGTAATGCTACAGAATAATTCTGAAAAGACCTATATCATAGAGCCAAATTAAAAGATAGCACAGACAATATTCCTACCTCTAGTAAAAATAGCTCAGTTAGTGTTAGTGGGAAACAGGAAACAATTAAGAATTATAGCTAGAAGGATACAGGGTTTTGGATTCACAGATAGAATAGATGTACCAATTAATATGGCAAAGGAAGAAATTGTTGACAAAGGAGAAATTATTTCTACCTATCAACCAATTTCCATTCTATTATATGACCAGTACATGGTAGTTATAAAGAGAAAAGTAAAAGATCAAGTTTAGATTTTTGAGGCAGAAGCAACACTTTGTAAATTAAGAGAGATTGGATTAGTTAATCTATATATACCAGCCAAAAACCACAGTCACATCAAAATTCCCATTTACAACAACACGAAAAATGTCATCAAGATACCAGAAGGAACTACTATTGGATACTTAACCACCAAACTTGAAGACTAACTGCCAAACACCATTCCAAACTTTCTACAACTGTGTAGATATGTAAATATTACATTTCAAACCATATACAGATGAAAAAAATGTTATTTGCTCCAAACAGAACAATTGGAACAGATAAACTTGGGAAACTTAGACTCATTCCAATGGATACAATTCAAAATGTTACTTAACAACTTCAATAACATCTTTGCCAGTGAAAACAAATTTGGTAGAACTGATATAATCTAGCATCAGATCAAGACTGAAAATGCAATACTAATAAAACAAAGATCATACAAAGTACCACTAGCTAGCCATGAGATTATTTGTCAAAAAATCAACCAGATGCTTGACAACAGACTAATTCAGCTATCAATAAGCTCATGATTATTACCAGTAGTACTAGTTCATAAGAAAAATAGAAAAATCTGCTTTTGTGTGGATTACTGGAAACTGAATGGAGTAACAAAAGAAAATAGTTATCCAACTCCAAAGATCCAAAAACTTTTTGATGCTTTTAGAAAAAAGAAATAATTCTCAACATTAGACTTAGACAGTAGTTATTGGCAAGTAGCCATAAAACCAGAAAATAAAGAGAAAACAGCTTTTACAACTTGAAAAGGAAATTTCGAATTTAAAGTGATGCTATTTGGCTTAATGAATCCTCTGGCCACTTTCCAGTGACTTATGGAAATTGTTTATACTGGGCTACTATGAAAATCAGTAGTTATATACTTAGATAACACCAATGTGTTCTCAAAAACATTTGATGACCATCTGTATTATCTTTAACAAGTATTTAAAAGACTCAGACAAGCAGGATTAAAATTAAATACAAACAAATGCTTTTTTGGCAAAACTAAATTCAAGTTTTTGGGACATGTTGTGAGCAAAGACAGTATCAAAACAGATCCAGACAAAATTAAGATTGTTAAGAACTTTCTAGTACCAAATAATCTCACAGAATTAAGAGCATTTTTGGAATTTGCTGGATATTACTGCCACTTTATTAAAAACTTTTCCAAAATAGCTTAACCACTATACTAACTCCAAACAAAAAACACCAAATATGAGTAGACTGAAATCCAACAAAAAATCTTTGACACACTAAGAAGAAAACTTATTTAAGCTTTAGTATTAATCTATTTAGATCACAATAAACCATTTATTATCACTACTGATACATCAGGCCAAGCATTAGGAGCAGTACTATCACAGAAAAGACTGAATGGAAGAGAATATCCAATAGCATATGCCAGTAGAAGCTTAAGTCTAGCAGAAAAGAACTATAAAACTCCAGCACTAGAACACTTAGCTATCTATTGGGCTGTCATCAAATAGAAAAAATACTTGAGTCAAAAGTTTGATGTGTATACTGATTACAAAGGATTGACTTCAATTCAGAAACAAGAATTTGGAGATGATTGTCATGCCAGATAAAAAATAGAACTTTTACTATTTAATTATACAGTACATTACAAAAAAAGAAAAGAAAACAGAAATGCTAACGGATTGTCACAAATAAGACAAATCTAAAAACATTTCAACCCAAAAATATAACAAAAAATGAATATACAAAAATATTAACAACTCCAATATTATATAAATACCAAATTGTTCAAGAAGAAATTATTTCAAAAGAAACAAAGAAACATAAAACAACAATCAAAATATTTTATCAACCATCAAAATATACTTTACTGAAAGAACAAAAGAAATCTAGATCAACCAATCAGAGAAAGAGACAATATTATTTAACATGCACTCAGATCCAACAGCAGAACATTTTCATAAAAAAACAACCATGGAAAGAATTAAAAAAAGATACTATTGGCCATCAATGTATCTAAACATTATTTAATATATTCAAAATTGTAATGCTTGTCAAAGAAAAGGTGGAACAAAACTCAGTAAACTATTAAGACTAATCAAAGTGAAACAACTATTTGATCATATTAAAATTGACTTAGTTGGACCATTAACAATCATTAGCAGAAGCAACAGATATATTGCAGTAGCCATAGATTATTTCATAAAATGGCCAGAAGCAAAAGCCATTCAAAGAACAGATGCAGAATCTATTGCCAAATTCATTCATTAAGATTTAATTTGTCAACATAGATGTCCAAAAGAACTACTATTAGATCAAAGAACTCACTTTGTGAATAGAACATTGGCGGAATTAAGTCAAAGATTTGGAATAAAAAGACCATTATTATTCCCATATTATCCACAAACAAATGGGCTAGTTAAAAAGTTTAACAGAACATTGTGTGAAGCCATTGCCAAAATCAGCCAAAAAAACTAGGACAAATAAGATTTGATTATACCATCAGTATTATTTGCTTATTGGACAATAAAGCAAGACACTACACAAACAACACTATTTGAATTAGTATACAGTAGAACAGCAACATTACTAGTTAAGATAGAAGTCAAAACATATTCAACAGAACCAATAACAAAAGAAAATTTTCAAAGAACATTGTTAAGAAAAACATATAACTTAATGGAAACACTAGAAAACACATGGCAAAAAGCAGCTGATAACATCCAAAAGTTACAAGAAAAACAAAAAAAAAGACACAATAACCAACTATCAGAAAAACCAGTTGAATTCAAGATTGAAGACAAAGTACTTTTACATCATACTAAAGTGAAAAAACAATGGAGTGGAAAATTTGATTCCAAATGGGACAGACTATTTCACATAAAAAAAATTCTTGGAAATAGAACTTATAAATTAAGGTGGAACAACAAAATCTTAACCAAGGCAGCACATAGTGATTAACTGAAACAATATCACCATAAAGCATTATCATCTACCAATAATATTCCACAATTAGGAGTACAGAAAATATTAGTTAAACCAGATGAGATTTTATAAGATCAAGAACCAATTATAATTATTGAACCAAACATGTAAAATTTAACAACCAAAAGAGTATATAAAGACATAATATATGTGACAAAAGACAGCAGAAAAATGGAAATTACTGACAGCATTTACTCATTAGCACAACAACTGTTTCAACTAATCCAACAACAAGAGATGGAAATTACAATCAACTAACAAACTATCAGATACACAAACACCAGAAAAAGACCACGAGATAAAATACAGAGGAAAATAGAAAACACTGTAGACAAAATAATCACAAAAGTGAAATTGACAATAAAAACACAATCAAAAGTTACCCAATATCAAGAGTTGACTATAAAAACTTGGAATTGGTGGATACAACAATTTTCAAGAAACTTTTGTTACTTTTATTTGGGACAACACTTGAACATTCAGGACTTGTATATGGATAAAACAAAACGATTATTTGATACAACAATACTGGAACAACTGGAACAATTTGACCACACAAGCAAGAGCCATTTATCAGCTACACACTGGATTTCAAAATCGACCAGAAATCTTACTTAATCCAGAAATAAACTCTATTATCATTAACCAAATGGGAAAAATAACCAACACTCAATTTGAAGAATTACAGAACAAGATAGCACAAGTAATTCTTGAAAAAAAAGTTCAAGAAATACTTAAAGACAGAAAATTAGAATTAGGAGATCTCAATGGAGCTTAATATTAAAAAGGAGAGAATAATGTTACTCATAGAATATAGGAAGTATATTAGCACATAAATTAGCCAATTAAAAGTAACTGTAGTAAAATATGGAATTCCAGAATTCTTGGTGTGAAAAATTGAGGAATTGAGGAATCTCAATTATGTATATATATTGGTAGCATTAGAAATAAAAAAAGACAGACCTTTTAGTTTAGATTTGATTTAAGCAACCTTCCACATCACAAATATCAATAAATAATTATTCACTATCTTAATCCCCTTTTTACTCTCAATGCTTCATGTTGATAGTAATTGATACTTAAATCACACTGAAACAATAGCTCTTGATCATGGCTATTAACAGGATACTAACATGCAAATTGCCTTGGCTTATTTTTTTTATTTTTTTTTATTTTCTTTTCTTGCTTTATTTTTTTTATTAATTTGATTAAAAAAATATACATACAGAAGTACTGATATCAGAATATAGCACAGATAAAAGACCCAAGAATAAGAGTAGACACTCGAAATTAAGAATATCTTACCAGGAAAATTACTGGCCATTATGCTGAGAAAGAAATTGACAAAACTGTGGTTTCGGAAAGCTACAGATAAAATTATAAATTAAATCTCTATCTATTATACAAAGAACTCAACCAAAACCTTTAAACAAACAACATTTTTAGATATCTCCAAGAATTTCAATCAATTAAGCACCAAGTTATGAGTTTGTTATTTGATTTGAGACCCCAAATAATTATCTGTAACACTATTAGCTTGTTATTCCAATCTGTAACAATATTTTCAGTTTGACTAAAATATATACTTGTCAATGCTTTAACATAAATTCCTAAAATTACTACCAAAAAATTATTATTAAACAAAAGACAAACTAATAAAAAATAACTTTGAATTTTTAACATTTTATATATATGACAAACCAACTTATTATCTATTATTATTGTTATATTTAAATTCAAATAGCCAGAATTTAAACTAAACACAAAAACTTTTAAATCAAAAAACTTGTTTTTTATTTAAGACTTAATCTGTTCTTTTAGTTTCATATTAATAATAATAAAAACCAAATTACCAGAATTTTTATGTTATCTAATAATATTTTTTTATTTAGCCAAATTGTTTATCTTTCTAATATTACATATTGCAAACTTCCAAACATAATCAGTTATTAAGATAAAAAATGTACCAAAAAACTTAAGCCAAAGCACAATTGATTTAATTTTGCCAAAACTGAATCAATAAAAATTTTAAAAGCAATTATTTTCTATTTCAAGTTACTTATTTTATTAATTAAAACTTTAAAGCTATTTATATTTAAATCTGAAGTCTTAATTTTGCTGTTAAAAAAAAAAAAAAAACAATATCTGTAAGTTATCTAAAATCATATTTAAATTCAAACTTAAAATTAATAACACAAAAACAATTAAAAAAAAAATTAAAAAACAAAAACCAAAAACACCAAATTTGTATTGTTTAACTTTTATATAATATTAAATACTTGGTTAGCCAAGAATTTTAAAGAATACTTCAAAGAAATCAGACAAGTATTAATAAACAAACCATTTTGTAAGACAAAAAGAATCTTATCAAAATACAGAGCACCAAAAAAAAACAATTCAAAACCAAAACCAAAGTAAGTATTATTAAGAACAGAAGCCAATAAAATTATTTAGGTTTATAATTTGTTATTAAAAACAGCAGAATATGAGATAAAAACACTTTTTTTAATATATAACTTGGCCAATTAAAAACAATCTATATCTAAAGCAAATTTTTTATCTATTTTCAAAAACAGAAAAGTAAATGCACTTGATTTATTATAATTTAGAACAAAATATTTAAAACATCTACATTTTTTACAACAAATTAAACTTAGTCTAATCCAAAAAAGTTTCATATTATCAAAAATTAGTTCTGTATAAAAGATTAATTCTAATTTTTTTTTGATCCAAAACTAATTACAACACAATAAACTTTATTGTTAGCTTCAAATAATTAATTAACTATATATGTTTCATATTAACTTTTTCTAATAAAACATTTAAATTATAAGCAGTTGTTTTTACAAACAGCATAAATAAAAACACTCTAAACTGATTTCTTAATATTTAAATATTATGATTTTTTATAGTTTTGGCAATATGTATTAAATTTTTTCCAATTAAAAATAACTACTTTGATGTTAACTAATTAGCTTGACTTAATTTGACAAATTTTATTACAATTTTCTGTTATAGCTTAATAAATTATAATTGAATTGACACTATTTAACCAAATTTAAAGAAAACTATAATAATTATTTTTTTTAGCATATCTATGAAAATTTTTTTAATAATTATAGCTCAATCTGAACAAAATTTTTGTTTTTTGAGATTATTGTTTACTTTAATGCTTTTTTTTAGTCAATAATACAACTTTTTTTATGTTCTTTTTTGATGTAATATAAATCTGATAATTTTTTTAAATTTTAAAAAGATAATAATCTTCACAAAACAATTTATTTTTAAATTTTTTTTTTTAATAATCTGTATTTTTGTTATTACTAATTTATGTTTAACTGCCAATAAATTAATATTTAAAGCAAAAGTTTTTTTAAAAACTATTTTAACTTGAGTTTTCACTATTTTAAAGTTAATTTACTTTTTGTTTAGAAAAATATAAAAAAGAAAAAGAAGAGATTTTTTATTTTTATTTATGTTATAATTAATTACATCAATAGAAGAACTATATTTCAAACTAATATTAATTTTCTTAGCTTTAAAGATTATTATTAATATATTACCAATATTATTATTACTGAATTTACTATTTATATCTAAATATATATTACTTTTAAAATCAGATTTAACCAAAAAGATATTTTTATTATTATTAAAGTGCTTAATATTACTTATAAAAACTTTTTTTTTCTAAAAGAAAGAATTTTCAACTGGACCATGAAAAGTTTTCTTAAGCACTTTTTTCTTAAACATAATGCTATTTGAAACAGTTTCCAAATTTACCATAAAAAAATTATTTGCTTAAAAAAATATTAAGAGTAATATTACAAAAAAAACAAAACAAAAACTTCTTTATCAAAAAAATATTCTTTGAAAAATTTGAATGTAAAAAAAAAAGAAGTTTTTATATTATTATTATTTTATTATTTATAATATAATTACAAAAGCCAAAAAAAACCAATTATTTTATTAATATTAAATTTTTTTGCTTTAAAAATATTTGTTTTAAAGTTAAAATAAGTTTAATTTTTATTATCTATTTTATAATTACTATTAGCCAACAAATTATTGTTTGTTTTTTTATTTAAGCTAGTTTTTATGTTCAAAAATTTATTAATACTAATCAAAGATTTGGTTAAAAATATATTTTTTTTATTGTTTAAATGTTTAATATTGTTAATTAAAATCTTTTATTTTTAAGAAAAAATATTATTAATAGAATTATAAATAGGTTTTTTAACTGTTTTTTTAATTATATTATTATTTATAATAATTGTTAAGATTATTATAAAAGAGTTTGTTTTTTGAAAAATTGTAAAAAAAATAATAAAAAAAAACAATAAATTTAAAATATATGAAAAAAAAAAGTTAAAATTTTAATCAATTGTATATAATATTAATAAAAAGTATTAAAACTTTATTAATAATATTTTTAAATATTGTAATTATAATTATAATTAAATTAAATTCTTTTATAAAAAATTTTTATAAAAAATTATAACCAATTTAAATTATTTATAATAATAAAAATTTTAAAAAATAAAAACAACAACAACAACAATAATAGTAATATATTTGCTTTAAAAATTTTTTAAGTTTAAGTTTAAAAATGTATATATTGTAATTTGTAATTAAATTATACTTAATAAACAGATTAAATAAAATAATTAACAAAATAAAAATTATTGTAAAATTATTTTAATATTTTTATTAAAGATTAATAAAATGTGTTTTTTACAAATTTAAAGTATTAAAATAAATTTACATATTTAAAACTTTTAGTCAATGTAACGAAATTCAAAAAGCCAAAAAATCCAAAGTATATAACTGTTAAATATATAAAAATGTAATATATTGGAATTTGCAAAAAATAATATAAAAATGCTTAGTATTATTTATTTATTATAATATGAAGAATACCAATAAACTGAAAAATCAATTAATAATAAAGAGAATCATTTTTTTGAATATTATTTGGCTTATTTCGTCAATCTTGGATATATTCTATAAAAACCACTAAAATATTCATACATTTTACTGGTCGATTCAGATTTTCTAATGGTATGAGCTTGACACAAAGATATTTTGTAATTCCAAGAAGAGCCCTTTAAAATAAAAAAGCTCAGAACCTAAAGCCTTTTTATTATTAACCTAACACAAATTATAAAATTCATCTAAGGTGGTAGTGATAAATAATAATAGCAAAATGACCATTGGACTCTGCTTGAATTTGTCAAAAAACTAGCAATTGTTTTGTTTGAATTTTGAAATTTCTCAGCTCCAACGTAATAATAATGTTCGTAAAATAAAAATAAAAGCATATAATGATATTGTCCATGTTGGAATTTTTGCCGTGCCCAGAGAAAATTTCAAAGGTTTAAAAATTGGGTGTATCAAGGAGGCCGAATAAAGAAAATTAAAATAAACGCCCCTGTAAAGATGACATGTGTCGTTAAATGGATAGGGAGATAAGATCTGTATATGTTGGTGTGTGGAGCACCTGTCCCCAAAATCTTGGCGATCTCTTTATTTGAACAAATAATAAACATTAAAAATTAAAAGGCGTCTGTCCTTAAAAAGAAAAGGTCTAAAATATACAGGGCCTACCAGGGCTTACTTTTTGTTATCAAAACAATTTTGGGGATTAAGGTTGTGCATATTTATAGGAATGAAAATAAGAAATAATTCCGATAATTGTTGTTAATTTTATAATGACTTTAAAAATGATATCGGGGGCGGGTAAAGGGCCGAATGGAGGATGGTAAAAAAGTAGAAATTTACTGGCGAATAAAAACCGGGGAACAAAGAACCAATTTATCCGCTATAATGTGAAAAAGATTGAAAAATAGGGAACCATATTCTATGCTGTAAATAGTGATTTTCCCATTTTGATTTTTCCTCATTTCTTCTCAGAATTCTTTTATATGAAAAATTTGATATGAATTATTTTGTGCGAAAAAAATTATGAAAAGATTGATCTTTGAATAAAATTAACACTTACCATAGCAGTTTTAACTTTTTCAAATTCTTTTAGCATTTTACGACGTGCTCCGAGAGCTGCAACCCCTTTTTGTTCAAGAGCGGTATCATCCAATTCAATTATATCTTGCCACTTCATCCCCTCAAATACTGAAGTATATTTGTGCAAACGAAGGCTACGTAGCCATTGAGGAATATCTAAAAAGGTAATCAAGAGGTATCAATCAATCAAATAATTCATATTTCGTAATCATATAATCAGATATTTTAGCTTCAAAAATTCGAAATGATGGTAACCTGCTAAAAGATTGAAATCAACAGTGTCATCATTTTGTTTCTTTTTATTTTTACCGAGACCTTTCGCATTGCTGGCATTATGTGAGGCATCACTATGATCACTTAGATAACCAATTTCACCCCCGTTATCATCAACATAATGTATTCCAACACCTGGAGGTTGTAAATGAGTTGATTTTCCACCAACTGCTGCGTTCCATGGATGAATTTGATATAAAACACCAGAAGGATTTGTACTTGGAGATGCAGGGCGAGATCCTTGCCTAGATCCAAGTGTTTTTGGACTTGGCAATGGAGATTGTTGTGGAGATCGAGAGTTCCCATCTGGGTCATACATTGAAAGGACAATGTTTGCTTGGTTTGCATATTTTTCTTCGTGAACGGTAGCAGGAACACCGGATTGTCCCTTTCCATGATTTCTACGAAATTTCTTTACGTCACTCTCAAGAACAACACGGTTTCCAGAACTATTACTAATACTCCAATTGGTCAATTTTTTTGTAACGATATCAGCTTCAGCGGCAGCTTTTGCAGCTTTATTTTCAGCAAACATTGGTACTACAGGTGTTGAAACCATACTAGCCCAACTTCCACCAACCAACGGGGATAATTCACCATCAAATGCTACAGTTCCAGGACGTGGTGATCGTATAGGAAAATTAGCAGTTGTCCATGGAAGAGTACTAAGATCCGCTGATTTTGGACGCCCGTTACTAGTTCTATCTTTATTATTGACACCACTATTGGCTGTACCTGGAGCCCAGACAGGTTGATCACTTTCTGATACCATAGATTTTGGTCTTGAAGAATATAACGCCGCAGTTCTATTGCCTGTATTGGCTTGAAGTCTAGCTCTTTGCTGGGCCAAAGCAGCAGCAGGATCCGAATAAATTGCAGCTTCAGGTGATAAAAATTCTATACCAGAATGACGATCATACAATCGACGTGGATATGAGGGACTTGTTGGCGACTTGAGAGCCATCCCGGCGAGTTTAGCCTCGACCTCAGCCTTAGCCATAGCTCCCGCCAATTGAGCTTGCATCATATCTAATAATGAAGAAATAAATTTATTGAAAGAAGTGGAGTATCAGAAGGAATTGAATTTAATCAAATAGACTCTAATGGATAGAAATAAGAAACACTTTACCTTTTTCTGGATTTGCCGGAGACAATAAAGCCCCCATTGGATCGTTTCTAGCCATTTGTTGTAAGACGGTAATAAAAAATCTAATTTGCACTTGGGTCGAATGTTGTAACAAGCTGTATAAGGCAGCAGTTCGTTCAGCCTCTGATAATACACGGAACCATTGTTCAAGCGCACCAAGTTCTTCTTTGAAGTTTTGGTCTAAACTGGCAGTCGCCATTTCTTCGAGGGTTTGTTCGTAGTGTTGTAAGTCTTCGAACCACTTATCAATTGCTTCGGCTATAACCAACAAACGTTAGGAGGAAAATGTTGAGTTTTGAAACCAAGATAAAAATGACGAGGATTGTGACCCGTGACGAGATTCAAGATCTTGCATTCTCAAAAGGGAACTGCGACAACCGTGTGAATATTCAGATATTTTCCCTAAAAGTAAGCGGACTTCTTATCGGAAGATTTTCTTACCTTCGGGTGAGTGATAAGAAGTGTTTGCGGAAAATATTTCAGAAGTTGGACGTGAAGAACCTCTATGGTTTTGCGGTTGTTGTTGTCCTAAGTGGGATAGGTCAATTGATTGACGATATTGTGGGTTTGATCCAGATTTTGCCTGAAGATTAAATTGCTCTGATACAGGACGTTGAGAGGTCATGATGAGTAAGGTTAATGGAAGAAAAGGGAAGGCAAAAAGGAATTGGGAAGGTAAAAATGATATGAATAGTCCAAACTTGAGTTGATGATGAATGAAAGAGTTGGTATGTTAGGGGATAAGGAAGAAAGTAGTGCGCTTTCTATAAAGGTTATTAACTAGCGATATACAAGTTCAATAACAAATTAGGCTACTACTACTGCTTTCCTGCTGCTGCTGCTGCTGCTGCTCGTTTCTTTACTAGTATCAGAGAGAGAGAGGGTGAGAGAGAGAAGGAGAAGGAGAGGGAGAGGGAGAGTACTTTTGTGTACCTTGGTATTTGTCGGTCGGTTAAGATAGACGACGATAATGATAATGATAATAATACTTGTTTCTGTTTTGCACCGCTTGTCGCTTTATGTACTATTGGGGAAGTCACGAGTAGTTTTTCAAAGTCTTTGGCTACACAAATTTCCTTTCACGTATAATTGAATTATTTCCTTCGATATAGAAAAGTCAAGAGCATTTGTTAACTCTTCCTTGGATTCTTTGATGATAAATCAAAATATTATTTTAAGATCTATCTCTTTTTTGAACTTCACGTTTTCAGATCTTGGAAATAATGTTTGTAAAGTCGCGAGGAAACCTTGGTTTTTGATTTCAATGCAAATTATGCCCGCAGAAAGCATACTATATAGTCTATTTTTAAATTTTGCATGAATTTTATCGATTTTATTGTTTCAAATTTTGAGAAATTCTATTTATAGGTGATATCTTTGTTCATATAAAAAATACTGTGCCAGTTAAATTTATTTTATTACGTAACGATTGGCCGTTCAGAAAAAAGCTTTTAAATATATTTTAGGTACTAATTCTAGCACTTTATGAAACGTTGCATTATAACCAATTTTTTCATTTATTGTTTTAAGAAAATTTTAGAAAATAAAATTGTTCATTCAATAATAATAATAAGAGATATATAATAAAATCAAGTTTAACATTTTAAATAACTTTTTTTTTTTGAATTAATTTTTAATTTTAATAATTATTATTTTAATGAATAATGAAAAATTATTTTTATAATAAAATAATTCAAAATTTGTATAAAAACTTTTATTTATATCATGTATCACATGTGAATTTGATTTTCCACGCCAAACTTCATACTCGAGATGAATTTTCACTTCCTCAAGAACCCTACAAGAATTTACTTCAAATTAGCACGCAAACCAACACCAATTCTAACCAATACACTTTTTGAGTCGAACCTGAACTTTTTTAATTCTTTAAATTTTTCCTTTATTCACAAAAGGTGCTTTAATGAAATTGCTTTTGGTGCCTTGAAGAAACGACCGATACCTCCAGACATGTCGATTTATCCTCTAAGGCCTCCTATAGTCACAATAATGGGTCATGTTGACCACGGAAAAACAACTTTGCTAGATGCATTAAGAAAGTCCTCAGTTGCAGCAGGTGAAGCGGGTGGGATTACCCAGCATATAGGTGCTTTCTCTGGTAAGAATATGGTTTAATACAGCAAATTGTTTTTAGATTTTCTTCTATTGTCAAAGATTTATTTTACTAAGAAACCGTGATACTTTCTTTGACATTTAGTGACCTTGCCTTCTAAGCAGACCATTACCTTTCTCGATACTCCTGGTCACGCCGCTTTCTCTGCAATGCGTGCTCGTGGCGCCCATGTAACCGATATCGTGGTTTTGGTAGTTGCAGCTGACGACGGTGTTATGCCACAAACAATCGAAGCTATTAATCATGCAAAAAACGCTGGAGGTAAAAAAAATTAGTTTCCCATCCTCTGAACTCTTAATTGTCCTTTGTCATATTCTGTCGCGGGTTTTTTATATCACATTCAGAACCAAAAACTTAATTATGGCTTTTATACTCCATATTTTACGTTGTTCACATATCATGGAATACCGCGAGATCATTTACAGTACCCATAGTGGTGGCTATCAATAAAATTGACAAGCATAATGCAAATACGGTAAATTTCTCTCCTGAGTTTTTAGTAAATCTAAAATACCTGGATAATTATTTAGAGTGATACTTTTTTGATATTATAATTTTGCAGGCTAAAGTCCGTGAATCTCTTTTGGCACATGGTATAGATTTAGAGGAATTTGGGGGCGAAACACAAGCAGTTGAAGTATCAGGTTTGACGGTGAGCTAATAAATGTAGTTACTCCAATTTTTTCACAAAACACTTTGACCAAGAATTTGGCTTTTCATAATTCTTAAGGGTTATGGACTCGATTCATTAGAGGAATCCATTATAGTGCTTGCAGAAATCATGGATCTGCGTGCTGAAATAGATATACCCTCAGAGGGGGTGGTCATAGAATCTCAGATAGAAAGGGGAAGGGGGTCAGTACTCTTTTTAAGATTTTGAAAGTTATTTCTTTTCTTTACCGTAATATATACTCTTTCCAATGGATTCTAGTGATGTTGCGACTATCCTTATAAAACGTGGAACATTAAAATTAGGAAGCGTTGTTGTTGGTGGAACGGCTTGGTGTAGAGTTCGTTCAATGATTGACGATAAAGGCCGCACCTTACAAAAAGCTTCACCTGGTACTCCAGTTCGAGTGATAGGCTGGAAAGATTTGCCACAAGCTGGCGACGAAGTAATTGAGGCTCCTGACGAAGTATTTATACTATGTCTCAAACGAGCATAAAAAAGACCAACTTAAAGGATTATTGAAAATATTTTATCATCATTTCAGGACTCAGCTAAATCTGAAGTAGAATATCGGCTTCTACTGAAAGAACAACAAAAACTGGCTATAGATTCGGATGTTATCAATCAAAAACGCAAGATTCGCCAAACCGAAGTTGAACAAGAGAAATCAAAAATAAAGGACTTTAGAAGAGAAGTATGGCTGTTCCATCAGGGGATGCGTGCAGAGTATCCTGTTCGCGAATCTATTAGGAAACCAGAATCCTTTATAGAAAATCATGAAAAGGAGTTAAGAGCCGTTGTCAAAGGTTCGCACATAAAACCCTCTAGTGCGTAAGGAGTATCGACTCATATATATATATACATATATATATTTAAGATTCTCTTATTCAGCTGATGTAAGTGGCACCATCGAAGCCGTTGTTGATGCCCTAAATAGTATAGGCAATTCAGAGGTCCATTTTAATGTGGTTCAACATGGTGTTGGAAATATTACAGAGTCGGATGTCCAAATGGCGTCTACAAGTAAAGGTAGGTATATAAGATTTGCATAATCAAATCCAAAAGGTTTGTATTTTAATCAACCCAAGAATGTCCACACCAATGGTTTCTTCAACTTTTAATACCTCTTTTCTTTTGGATCTCTAGGTATCGTCCTCGGGTTTAATGTCAAGGCCGACAGAAAAGTTCAAAATGTGGCCAAGCAAGAGAAGGTGGAAATAGTGATACATAATGTTATTTATAAGCTTCTTGACGAAGTGAAAATTCGGATGAGTGAATTATTGCCACCAATTCTGCAAACCCACGTCACGGGAGAAGCAACCATCTTGCAAATTTTCCAGCTAAATGTAAAGGGAAGAGAAACAAAACCTGTTGCTGGATGTCGAGTGATTAACGGAAAAGTATTGAAAAACCAAAAGGTCAAAATATTTAGAAAAGACCAAGAAATCTGGGAAGGCATGTCATTAAAGCTCTTTGAATATTTAAGTTGGTTAATAACCATTTTTAACCCTTCTCATTTTTTTCGCTAGGGTCGATCGACTCATTTAAACAAGTTAAAAAAGATATCACTGAGGCGACTAAAGGAGTAGAATGTGGCATCTCTTTTGATGGATTTATCGAATTCAAAGAAGGTGATCTCTTGAAAAGTTTCATCATTAAAGAAATTCCTCAAACTTTATGAGGCATAAATGAAATGGACAGCTGGATCAATTTTGGTCTTATTTTATTAGAAGGTAAGATATCACAGAAAAAGATAAATGTAAGATCTAATATCATTTTTGATATTCGACAATTAAGACCTCAAACGTAATAATACTGTGTCTTTGTTCATGACAATAAATCGAAAGTTTTGCAGCAAGGTGAGATATCTTTTTCAAAGCGAGAACGATAGCTTGGCAATTTTTGTGATCAATGTTCATTTAAGGAAGCTACTTTTATATGGTGTAGCGCCAAAAATTGAAGGTGACGATTCTTGATGCTTGTTAATGTCCACAAGTGGATTTATTTGTAAACAAATGTGTAGGTGATCCTCTATTTTCGAAAGATTTGACTAGTCAATCAGCAACAAAATGAGATAACTTTTGGTGCCAATCATCTCTAAAAATTCGCAATGTTCTCTTGATCTTCAAATTCAGAAAACAATGTTTTATTAATTGAAATTGTTAAATGCTCCAAATAAGCAATTTAGTTTGTGATACTAGTGATAAAATTCGTAAATTTATCAGGCTCTTTAAATGCAGTCTTGAATAAATTTTGGCTTCTGATAAGTTTTTATATCAGTCACTATGAACATGTAACCGGAAGCTAAGTTCATTCACAATTATTGATCCTTTGGACTTAGAGATTGCAATTTATAACTTGATCTGGTGATTAAGATATTGTTGAACCCAGGAAGCTTTTCATCACAAATATACGGTTTTTGGAGGCTGCAAGGCATCGACGAAATCAGAAAAAAATTTTACTTTCCCACACATGTATAAAATATTATATACATTTAGATTGTTATCAATTAAATAACGCATCGATAATGGGCTCAGGCTCCCTGTGCTTAATCCACGGGATAACTCTACTCCCTTCAGTCTTCATAAGCAACTCCAGGGTCCAAAGCTGCAAAAAAAACAGTCTAAGAGTCGACGGAAAAAAAAACTGCACACATTTATGCAAATCCCTCCTTGAATTCAGTTCTACATGCCCAGATGAATACAAAAATTGAAAACCCAAGGAGCAAAGATAAGAGTTCCATTACAGTTATACACTAACTCTTGTCCATATCGTTCCAAAGATATCCAGCAATAGCTTATCTCTCAAATCTCATCATCGCGCTCTTCATCAACTGTTCGGCCACTCCTTTCTCTAGTGTCTTGTATAGTTAATTTTAAAGAAAATAATCAAGTTGGAAAAGAAAGATAAAACATGAAAAAATATATATAGAGTAGACAAATCGTGGCGGTCCAAACAAGTGAAGTGGTAATTGCTCCGAGGAGCCACGTTATAGATTGAAAATCCAGAAAACAGGTCCTAGCCAGAAAGCCATTTTTGGATAATTGTCCAATTTCACTAATTATGGGACTTTAGCCATTTCTTTCTTCTTTTTATTGCGTGGAGGAGTGACTGGTCGTCCAGTATTAATTCCGCCATAGTTGTACTTTTGCTTTTTTTCAGCTGGTTTGAGAATCTAAGCGAAAAGAAAGCAAATTATTAATAATGCGAGAAAATGGTAAGAACATTTGAATAATAGAATAATCTGATTTGGGGTGTACAAATATCAAGCGTGTGAACAAAAAGAAGCCCAGTTAACGTTGGTAACTATAGTATCTCCAATAGGCCTAACCTGAAACGAGCACATGAGAGTTTCATCTACGCTCATCATCGCACCAGCGTTGTCAAATTCTCCGCAGTAATTGGGTGCAGAGAATAACGTGACAAGCTGTCGTTTTGCAAAAAATTCGTACCCATCTTCGACAACTTGATGTGCTCGACATATCAAATCCATATCGTGCTTTTGTAAGAACCTGCTGACAACGTCCGGACCGAATGTAAATGAAACCCCACGGTCGTTTTCACTCCAGCCCTCGACATCCTTATCAGGATCGGACCATAGTAAATCGCACAATAAACCTGTAAATATGTTTTTATTTAAGGCGTGGTTATTGAGATCAGTAAGACTATAAGATGAAGTTCACAAGTACCTGTGTCTGGAACATCTGTAGGTCGCATTACTCTTCGAATTTGTTCCATGCTTTGAAGGTCAGGCGACAAACCACCATGCATCGTGAAGATTTTTTCGTCAATGATAGCAGCGATGGGCAGACAATTGAAACAATCCGTGAAAGTCTTCCACAATTTAATATTATATCTTCGTTTACCTATGTAGGCGTAAATATTGGAAAAAAAGAATAGAAATTGCAAATTAAATAGATATTGAAAAGAGGTCTCTAAGTTAAATTTGTGAATAAAAAATTATCTTACATTCATCATAGAAACCGTAAATACGATTGATGCTTGCGCATTCGTGGTTTCCACGTAGAATAAAAAAATTCTCTGGATATTTTATCTTATATGCCAATAAAAGACAAATTGTTTCTAGAGATTGTTTTCCTCGATCAACATAATCACCAAGAAACAAATAGTTGGCTTCAGGCGGGAATCCACCATATTCAAACAATCTTAGGAGATCGTAATATTGACCATGTATATCACCTATATACCAAAGAATAATTAGGCCAAGGGACATAACATACAAAATAAAAGGAATACCTAGAAAATAGTATTGGTAAAAACTCACCGCAAATCTTTATGGGAGCTTCTAGTTCGAGTAATATCGGCTGGGAAATGAAGATTTCCCTGGCTCTTGTGCAGAGAAATTTAATTTCATACTCTTGCAGCTGTACTTGTTTGCCAGGTCGACACCCTCGTACTATTCAGATATGGTGGGAGTGTTCATTAAGTATGGAAGGTGAGGAACTTAAGCGGAAGGAATATAAAGTGAAGGATCGTCGTGACTAGAAGTTTGCTTTTTCCTTCCTGCGAGTGCATGAATTTAACTTTCCCTGTTTTTTTGACTTTGCTCTGACAAAACCCAAAGAAAGTCAAACAAAAAGGTGGAAGTTAAGCAAAGTCTCTACCTTCCAGTAATCTTTCAATGACGGACTCAAGGTCTATGTCAGGTACATCAGCCATTATATGTTTTGCTTGCCCTTGGATGTTACGCGCAAGAGCCGGAGGAAGGCGAAAAAGAGGTAAAAGAGAGGGACGGAGAACGTAAGAGAAACGTTTGGACTCGAGAGGTTCGGAGACGATGGATAAAAGGCTGGCTAGGATTGGATGAATAAGCAAAAGGAAATTATGGCTGGTGTTTTTGTCAGTAAAGTGACTCGAGGGAGCCTGGAGGGATTAGGCGTGTAGGTCGAATTACCTAAAAAGAACAATTACGCTACTTAGTACCACTCAACGGAGGACAAGCATGCCCCTCGCAAGGTTTCAATATAATAATAATAATAATAATAATAATAATAATAATAATAGTAATGAATAGAAAGATTACTCAGTTATCAAACTAACTGTGGCAATTTCAAAAAAGCGTACAATCCTCACGGTAACATAGTCGGGCATTTTATCAGTCATTTAGACTAAAGAAATCATAAATTCAAAAATTCAAAAATAAACATGGTTTGGGGCTCGATTTACTAATGGCATGTTTGTATCTTTTAATTGTCCCTTCACATTAGTGAAAACAAGCCGCAGGTCTTGTCAGTTTTGCTCTTTTTACCTGCGCGCGATCGATCTTAACATCATCACTAACAGTTAAGACCCATTGCCTTTCTTTTCACCCGTGACATGGGCATTTTCGTCTTCCACCCGCAATTTTAACGTGTTTCCCCCATCCCTCGACCTGCTTTATCCTGTTCGAAATGGTTTTACGATGGCCTAGCTCCTTTACCAAAAAGCATTGTGTCAAGCCATTGTTTTTTTTGGCTCGTTTTGCCTTTTTCAGCACCCTATTTAAATAATGGTTTATTTTGCTCAAAAAATGAATTATAACATCGTAATTCAAAGTACTTTGACTTAACCGATTATAACAGATGGGGTTGCAGTATTTGGCTGCAAGAATTGACAACACCAGAAACACTTTCAAAAAACTGTTGCAAAGCAACCAAGCAAGCGAAAAGTCGTCAAATGGCCAGAAATAAAACAATTATTCGAAGAAAAGAATATTAACTCTGATGCATCCATATAGAAACCGTACAGTGCAGACGGTAAAGGTAACATCAAGAAGCTTGCATCAATTAGCACTCCCAGGGTTTTATCCGCAGCACATGTTTCAACCTATCACATATGAAGTAGCCATGAAACCAAGTCAAGTAGCATCCACTCCTCCCGTCGCCGCGATGGAATGATGGTGATGATCGTGATAGCGCCGGTGGTTGTGGGGAGGAAGACGATGGGGAAGATGACAACACTTGAGAAAATGACGGGTGTAAATGACAGTAACAAAGAAGGGAAAATCCTTTCTTCCTGATTCATTACGAATGAAACATTGATTATAAGTCGACACCATTAGATAAGATCTCTTATTATAAATATTTGTTTCAGCAAGCTCTAAGCAAACCAAGGCGTTTAAGGCTGTTTTCAGGGCTCTTTGTGATCTTTGATATAACATTTAGTGTTTCTCCAAATTTTTTAATTGGCCCCGTATGGTGATATTACTAGCTGGAAGATGCACTCTTGTCGATCCTTCTTTAAGCATGGCAACGAAAATCCTTTGGAGTATTTGTCTAGGCTTTGAGTCCTATAGAGTGATAACAGTAAAGAGAGCATTTTTGGAGTTTTAAAATTTTCAACCAGTTACAATTCAAGGCAAAAAGTTGCAGCTCTTAATAATAAAAAATGGTTGCAACCCAGTTATGATGGCATCTTTAATCAATTGAAACCCGATACTTTCTCTTTATTACGGAGATTATTAGAAATAAAAGTGTGGTACCAAATCCTTAACTATTTTGCTTAATAACTTAAATACCTTTCAATTACTCAATCTCATTTCAAATCCAGCAGTCTCAAATATCCGGATAGCGAAGTGGGAATTCTTTACTTGAATATTTTTAGTTCAGATAGGCGATGTTCGGAAGGTAATAAAAGTTTTTAATGTTATCACGAAAATGTGAGCATTAGTCATAAAACAGAATCTTATTAAAAGCAAAAAAACTAGACTAATAAATGGCTTTGCTGAATGGAAAAAAAGCAAGGTAGACTATGATTATGGTTGTGATTGTTCAAGTTCTTAATAAATAGTCAAATTGTTTTTGCTGTTCGAATCAATGCCCTTTTTTGGAAATCATTTCCAAATTATAACAACTTAGAATTTTTAGAATAAATATTAAAGTTTGTTTTACTGTTTAATATTTGAATTAATTTTGATTTTTATAACAGTTATTTAGTCTGAATTTAATAATATAAATTTAATTAAAAATGATTGTTGTTAAAACGATTTTTTTTAATTTATTATATTAATTATTAAGTTAATTGTTTTACTTATTTATTACTTTATACCTTAATTTGTAATATTTTTATTCTTTTAAAATACAATAATTATAATAATTGAAACAAATAAGTTTTTAATCTATTTAGTTTTGAATCATCTAATAAAAACTTGATAATAAACTAGAAGTCTCTTAAAATGCATATGCAAAAGCTGGAACTCCCAAATTTTTAATATTTACAAGTGTTTAAAATTGTTTAGAAATAAATCGTCTTATAACTTAAATAAAAAAATTACTGGAAAATACAGTCCATCATTCAACCTTCAAACATTTAATACCGTTGCCCATATTTAAATATACTGTCAAGAATTTCCAGAAGGGATAGTTTTCTCGGGAAATCTTGGACCGGAAGGCTTATCTGATTCGCCCCAGTTGAAACCGTTCTGTTCCAAAGTTTGTTGTATACGTTGTAAGGCAACTTGATTTTGTTGAGTTATGTTCTTCAATGTTCGAATTTGCTCTAATAAAGCATCTTGATTCGCTACTATATCATCATTCAATCCCGAATACCCAGGACGCGTCGGCTGAGAAGCGTACGATCGGGTGCTTTCAAAGCTAGCACGATCATTGCCTGAAAGAAAAAAGTATTAATAAATTTCCCAAGTAAAGTTATTTCAACGTAATTTATTGAGAGTTTCTGACCCATTGTGTATCCTGAGCTATTATCACCAATTAAAGTAACATTATCGGCTTGTTCCTAAACACAAGGTAAGACAGTTAGGGGCAATTATTATATGAGGCTTTAAAATTCAATTTGTATTGATGTTTTGTGGAAAATTTTGAAATACATACACGAACATTAGGTGAAGGCCTTCGATATTGTCGCATTGCTTCCCAAACCAGAGTAAAATTCCTACCCACAATGATTGAAGGCAAAGCAATCAACTAAAAGAATCACAATTTCTTCATTAATCTAGATACATAAATATTGTTCTCAAGTAAATTTCATAATTTACCTACCAAAATTCCGCACATCATGGCAGGAAACGCGATCACCTTGCCAATAAAAGTGGTAGGGACCATATCCCCTAAATTAAAGATGCTATCAATACGCGACAAGATTGTAAGAGCGAGAGAGATACATATATTTACCATATCCAGTTGTGGTAATAGTAACCATAACAAACCAAAAGGCTGATGGTATGCTGTCGAAAGCACTGTATAAAATTTTATCAAAAATATTATTTTCAATATTATTCAAACATTAATAAAATTTAATAGCAAACCTTGGATTTCCTTTGCTGTCGACAAATATGCGCTTTTCTTGGTCCCAAGTACCTAAAATTTCAAATTTGGTTTAAATTAGATATAAATCAGACATTCCCTAAATCCATACAACAAATGAGTGAATACAAACCGCGTTCAGCGAAATAAAGTAAAGTGGAGAAAAGCACAATACTTGTAACCATAAAGAAAAACAGGGCACCTAAGGCATCCATACTTCTTTTGACCGCAACAATCATAACCTCAATTGTCATGATTATCGTGGATGAATATTTGAATGCCTTAAATACGCGAAGTAAACGAAATAAACGGAGAATGGTAAATCGGAAATCATATGTCTGTTTGAGCAAAAGAAAATTTATGTTTAATGGATTATCTGAACTCCCAAGAGTGAGCTTTCAAAATAAAATATTACCGTGTCATGGTGAAATATTAACTCGATGTAATAAGGAACAATCGCGATAAAGTCGATAACGGCCAAAGGAGCTATTTCCAATTGCCGGAAGGAGCGAAATCAAGTTTGATGATTATGTATGTTTATTGAGCTAAATGACATAAAGGTCAAACTTGTGTGTTCCATTGCTTTTCCAAATTTTACATAAATGTAAAATCAAGCATAAATTCGGTCGGACAAGTTTAAGAAAATTCCTTAACATAGTCAATAATTGATAGAGAAATATCATCCTTACCAGTAACGTGCCTCATCAATTGCTTCGAACTATCAGAATGAGCTACAACACGAAAAATGTATTCTATTGTGAAGATTACCACTATTGTAGTTTCAAAATTAAACCTATGAATCAAAGAATGTTACTTAAATTCAAAGAATCATGAATAATGATCAAATACTAGCATGGACTTACCATACGGCACTGGAGGTTGAGCGAAAGGTGGGTATCGTCTCGATGGTAGTCAACACCGCACTGAGAACAATAGTAAAGGAAACAAATACGTTGACATAAAAAGCGGCACGACTTGAAGACGGATCTTCAAGTAATAAAAACAAATCTCGTTTCCAATCGTTTCTCATTGAATTTGCCTCTGTATTGTTTGCTGCTCTGTTGTCAGTGTCATCATCAAGTTCTCTCAACTCTGAAGGGAGCTCGGTAACTGGCCACTCTCCTTCCATGTTGACACCAGAAATCGGGCCTCTTCTAAGATGGGAAAGATGAACTATATGCGGCTGTGGTTCAGAGGTTAAATCCTGTACATGTGTTTGATGGGGAGAGTTTATAGGTACCAATGGTATAGAAGGGTGAGCAAGCGAAGCTTCACTTTCATCAGGAAGTCTTGTAAACTCTCGGTGCTTATTCATATTTTGTAAGTAAGAATAAAAAATTGCGTCTTTGAAACCAATCGGAAGAAACTTTTTCTCGGAAGTAAACTACTAAAATTGGCTTTAAAAAACTACCATCAGTAATACTTGTGTACCAGTTTTAAAGTTTCACGGGAAAGTCAAACGAGACCATTTTATTCATAGAAATATCACGAGATTTATTTCGATTATCACTTATATATGAATTTTGTTATAATTTTAACGATTCACTTTTTTTCACTTTCATAATATTTCTTTTAATACAACAAATTAGTGAGAAGTCGAGTTTATACTATTACAAAAGGCTAGTTCACTAGGCCCTACTGGCCTAAAGGTGTCCTAGAACAAGAATAAATACGTTTTCAATTAAAAATTAAGGTCATTCGAAATTATCATGCAAGACTCTGAACCGAGAGTACTCTCTTGCTGCCACCACCGTTTCTTAATAACCTGTTCATTATATAGAATGTTCACAAAAAATTTAATCGGTTTTTATAATTTCAGTTTTTTGTAATCCGCGTTGTTTTTGTACTTTTTTTTCATGTTTTGTTCAACACGCGTTTTTTTTATTGATTTTAAATATCCTCATGGGTTCCCCCGACGCGATCTTTGGTCTGGTCTTTAAAAACAAATCAAATCTTTGATTAAATCTTTATAAAAGGAAACACACTCCCACTGTTTTATCATTTTGAGAAATTGAAGCTTAAGAGCCCGCTAGTCACTTTGAGAAAATTATTTTATACCAAGTCTTCTTCCACTCTCAATAATATCACCAACTATTCATCCTCGCCGCTGCTATCTCAAGACTATCGCCACCAAGAACTTGATAACATATCACCGAAAGATATCACTTCAAACATTAATATCATTAATAACTATCGACAGTCTGATATACCAGCTACCGTTTCTAAACTCCGTTCACGGCATAGCAGACCAATAATGACTCCACATTTTTGCTACCATGATAAGGAAAATACCGAACCTACCTTGCCTCACGTACGTTTAGTTAAAAAGCGCAAACAAAAACAAGAAACGGCATCAAGGTCCTCACATAAGCACTTAAAGCTTCTTGACTCTGACGAAGAGGTAAGAGACGTGAGAAATCAATGCTCCCTTTAAATTTTTTAAATAATACCCAATCCCACTTTTTAAAAGGGTCAAAATTCTGGTGTACCCCCGCTATCGCCAATAAGTCAAGTGTCAAAATCACCACGCCAAGAAGATAATAATCCCATGGTAGAATCGGGTCCACCTTCTCCCCACCAGGCTACTTCGCCTCAAGGGGCTGATATTTTCTCTTCATATATCCGTTCACCTTCGAGTCAAAGCCCTTCAGTAATTACGCAATCACCTTCACACCAAGAGATTAAAAGTCCATCGCCGCAACCGCAATCACCGTCCCCCGGAAAGTCGGATATTTATTCTACGGAAACAGGATTGCAATCACGGCAGGACAACCCAATTTATCACAGATCAATAAATTTGACAGATATCAATTCAACGGTTGAACCACCAAAATTGAAAGTTACAAAACTCAGTCAGAAAGCTAGGGTTCCAGTTCGTGGATCCAGTCAGGCTGCTGGATATGATCTATACAGGTATTTGAGACATTTCTTACGAATCCAATTTCTCCACAATTTCTAATCAAATATTTTATATTGGTGCTGGTGCAGTGCCGCTGATATTAAAATACCAGCGAAAGGTCAAGTATTGGTACCTACCGGTTTATCAATGGCCGTTCCAAAAGGAACTTATGGAAGAGTAGCTCCCCGAAGTGGACTAGGTATAATGATTAATGCGGTTTTGACTTGTTACATGTATTTATCTATATATAAGTTGCACAAATTTTAACACCTAAAATCCGATTAGCCGTCAAACATTCGATTGACTGTGGTGCTGGGGTTATTGATGCAGATTATAGGGGTGAAGTCCTTGTTCTGCTATTCAATTTTGGACAAGAAGATTATGAAGGTAAACCTTTATTTCATTATTTCAATTCTATTTTTGTAACATCTAAAAATTTCCATGTTCCTTCTTGCCTTTGATGCCCTTCTAGTAAAGGAAGGTGATCGTATCGCTCAACTTATTCTTGAACACATAAGTACTCCTGACGTGGTTGAAGTAGATGTAAGGTTCAATTGTTCTTAAGATTAATATGATACAATCTACTTGAATTAATATCCGAAATTGAAAATTTTCATTTTCGCAGTCATTGGAAGATACTGTGCGCGGTGCTAGCGGTTTTGGATCGACGGGGTTTAGATAAAATCTCCATCATGAAACGGATCCTTTTCCATCGAAATTCTTGCGTTTTCCATTCATTAGCACAATCAGATTTTCATTTTCTATTCGCACACTTCGAAAATAATCCGTCAAACTCTAATTCTCGTTGCCCAATATGTACTCTAAATTCTTAAAATTAATTTCTTTTCTATTAATAAATAATGTCACTGTTCTCATACTGCTGTAACAGTCGGTGATGGTGTAACCTGATCTTACATCAATAGCCAATTCTCTGATGTTTACAATCTACCCTTTTTCAAGCCTGTTCAAAATTTCAATGGCTTTACGTAAATTATGGTCGGTCTCATTCATTACTTTTCTACACACTTCTATGTCCCATCCTCCTTGTGATAACCATGCAAGCTTTTTTCTACGAATTTCTTCTTTCAATTTAATGTTCCATTTTTCTTTGACCTCCGACTCAATTTCTACTCTTTTTGTTTTATCGATTGCTTTTGTGTTCACAATAAACGCTCCACTGATCGGTCGGTGGTCAGATACTTTACATTCATACCGTTGATAATTAACTTGTTTTATCTTATTGCCTCTCCACAAAATGCGATCGCACCATGCGGGAGTTCGTTTCTTATCCGATGAATCATAAGTGTCTTCTCCAGGGTTATACTTGTAAGTTGGTGCAAAATTCAATATTCCTTCATTAAACGATTTCAATCGGAATCCGGGATTTTTTAATCTTTGTTTGATCAATTGATCATTTTCCAACAAAGTCGCAAAATCTTCTTTACGAACTTTTTCAATTACCACTTCGCGTGGCAAATCAATCCGGTAATTAAGATCTCCGCTTAAAAAACATATCTCATGATCTAAAATGTTGGCGCCATCACCTCCATCCACGAAGACTTGAGCATAATCGTTAAGAGAATTCCTCTCCAAATCGTTGGTGAGTGCGGGAAATTCTGCTGACTCTAGAATTTTTACGGAATCATGATTGCGTTGGGTGATATGTGTTTGGCCTGCAGCTAAATGGCAGTTGACAAAACATATTGAAGAATCATCGTAAATGAATCTTGTAGCAATAGCCCCCTATAACATTAGTCAGTAAAAAAAATGACGAATAATTACTTTATATCAAACGCCATTCTATAAAAAAAAAATTATCAAGAAATCAATGCTAACCTTGTTACCATGATATCCGCCTAAGCCGGTTTTACATTTTGTAACATCGATATTCTTGAGCCGTTTCCACTCGGTGTCTTTAACAAACACGCAAGTGAACAGTCCGACCAAATTCTCCGCTTTTACCAGCTTGTAATCACATCGATTTCCAAATGCAGCATGCTCGCGAACCGCTCTTACCAATTTATCGCGCCAGAGTCTATATCTTTGCGTAATATTTTCATTCAATTGTTTGTCCGCTTTCTTTTTGGACATTAACATAGTTTCTATGGGAGAAAAGGGTTTTAATAAGTTGGTTTCATTATTTCGTAAAGGGTTAATTAAGTACAATGAACCTTACTAGCAGTCATTTTCTTCGATTCCAAATCAATTATCTCTTGGAAACCAATGACAATCAAATCTGGTGCATCGATACTGGTGAAACAAAGCCGCAAAAATTTTACATCTTCAGCAGATGCTTCCAAGTCTGCGGGCTTTGACGCATCAATATTCCAAGAACAAATTAAAATTTTAATTTCTTGATACGTGCAATACCTTTGCTCGTATTTAACCATTTCATTTGCTTCGAAAAATAAAATGAATTTAAAAATTAAATGCTCCAATTTAAAATTTCTCATTGTATAAAGGAAAACTCACCAAGCCAATCCTCCTGCATCAATCCATCCCACACCGAAATATGGCCCTCGTCGCTCAAACTTCCAACTTGAAGTCGTTCAATTTTCTCTCGCCATAACCCCTCATCATCTAAAAGCAAGTCGATTACAGAAGTCTTATGAGCTTGCCATTCCTTTAAAACCATCCAAGGTCCCTTTGTTTTTCGCGTATCATATACATAAATCTTTCCAGTCTTGAAACCAGCCCACAAATATTCTCCGACACCTAATGAGCTTGTGATACAATAATTAGAAACTGGCACCACAGATAATTTGGAGAATGTACTGACATCCCAAATTGTAAAGGTTCCGTTATCATGCCCAATGTAGACAAAGGATTTCTCATTTGTCTGTGCCATACAGGTTACATTCCCAACATCGGAGCCCACCTCTCTTTTTGAAGGAAGACTTGATCCTCTTTGTTCCTCAACAGGGTTGAATACTTCGATACTCTTGCCAGCACCCATCCATAGGTTATGGTTTACTATAAGTGCACAAGTTTGTTTGCTAGCTACCCGTAATGGTCTTGGACTAGATTCTAGAGAAGGCACTTCATGATTATTGCTATCTGGAGACCAAAGATTCAACTTGCCATTTTCATCAATGGTCCATAGCTGAGATTCATGACTTAAAATAAAGTTTATGGAATGGTTGTGGGCTTTTGAAGTCATTTCTACAACCTTCCTAGTATTAATATCAAGCGCAAATAGTGCTCCATCATTTGTGCCACACCAAATATATCGTCCGATATCTTCCAAACGTCGTGCAGGTCGGAATTTTAAACATGTAACCTTAGAGTCACCATGGGAGATAGTCGCAATATTTTCAGCAGTCCGTAATTTCCATACTCGGGTGCTTGTTGATGCGGTTACTACCAAATCACCAGCGATACCAAAGGCACGGATGGAGCTCTTAGAATAAAGATCTTCCACCAATTCATTGAAGTGAGGGGCCCGACGATTCGCATGTGTTGCATCCGGAAATCCAAAATTAGTCTGGCATTGATCGCTTGTAAAACGATTGACTAAAAGATCTTCACCAGAATCAGCCTCCCCGACGGAGGATTCTGACCCAGAATGATTTTGATGGAAATCCCGTTTAGGAACGCTCAACTTTTGTGGTCGATTAATTTCAGACTCAATGGAAAACATGCTTCGCTGTGACAAAGCTGGACGATCAGGAAGGGGTGGTCTATCACGGGTAGAAAATTTTAATCCCGTCTCGGTGAAATTTTCTGGCTTAAGGGTAGGTTTGTTCATAGGACGCGGCGGAAGAGAGGGCTTGACTTCAGCTACGAAAGTTTGATCAAAAGTTTGATTACGATTACCTATAAGTCGAGGAGGTTTAAGAGGAGCAGCCAAATTTGGAAAATCTCGAGGAGGACTTTCACTTGTTACCGACATATGATCTTTTTCGACAGATAAAGACAAGGATTGTGTTGAGCTTGACGATAATGGAGGCGAAGAGGGTGGTTGATGCTTGAAGATCCTTTTTGGTTTCGAAGGAGGCACCTCACTAAATCTTCTATCTACAGGGCTAAATACCTCCGGCTCTTCATGGATTTCATCCGAGATAAAGCTTGAACCATTAGCCATTAAATCATTATAATCTGCAAACGGATCGAGTGCATGTGAGTCTTGAAACGGATCGATGTCACTTTGAGTAGAGAATTCTGAGGAGTGTGGATTAAATGAGTTAAAATCCAAAAAAGAGTTTTTGGAGCTGAAATTAGATAAAGTTCGTGTAGATGAATGATTTGCGGGAACATTAATTGAATCGGTTTCCAAAACTGAGTTAGGTTCTGTTTTTTGAGGTTTTGAGAGTAAACCAACCGGGATGTGAGATGGTACTCCATTGAACTTGTTGGTAAATGTCGATACACTCGAGGCTCCCAGCTTTTGAGGGTTTGTTTTTGCCAAGTCCGCAGACTCTGGTTTTTTAGATTCTTTAATTATATTAAATTCTGAAGCATGTGGTAAAACTTTGGGCCGGATAGCCGGTGGTGAGGGGGAAGTTTCAAGGAAAGAAATCTTTGACGATTCTTGCCCCGGAGTTCTTAAGGGACGTTGCATTGCTGACACTGCGCCTATAACATGCGCAACTTTTTTAAAGGATTTTCGTTCATACCTCTGCCGTGAATCATCTGAAAACTCAATTGTAAAATCGAAAAATAAATAATTAAAAAAAGCTGCCCAAAAGATTGAACTTCAATTTTTTAAGAGACTATTTGGTTTTCTACCTGTTTCTAAAGACCCTGGAGGGGGTTTTACAGGTTGTTTTTGCGTCAGTTGTTCAAACAAAGATAATTTTGAGCTGACTGAACCAGTGGTAGATTCATCTATCTCTTGTTCATTATTTGATTTATTTTTGTCGACTGTGCTAGCAGAGGAGAATAAATTAACTGAAACGAAACTTGAAAATTTGAACTCCACTCGAACTCGACTTACCAGGTTTGAGAGATCTTGAAGAGGAAGTAGGCCCTCCCACTGTGTGAGGTATAGAGCTCGAAGGCTCGGATGACGGCAGAAGTCGGGGTGATTGTCTAAGTGAGCTTCTATTCAAATTGTTGCTCATGCTTTCAAAGAATTTGAATGAACTAATGAAAATGGTCCGAATCTCAAATAAAAAATATGTAATAAATAACAAGTGTTGCAATTAAACTGAATGCCCTGTATGCTAATAAAAGCTGAAAGAACCAATTGGTTACCTTGACTAAAAATATTTAATAAACAGTTATGTTTATAATTAAATTAAATAATTTAAATTAATAAAATAGTTGGTTTATAAAAGTTCTTTATTTTATAAATTTTTAAATAATAAATAACAAAAGATTTTAGCTTAAGATATAATTCTTTAAAAATGATTTATTTACCAAATATAATGCATAAAATATAATTTAAATATTACAATATTTGTATACAATAATTTGATTGTGATTAAAAACAATATTGTAATTAATTGAAAACTTTAAAAAACATATTGTAAAGAATAATATTTAAATTTAAATTATATGTTTATTATTTTAAAAATTCAAATTTGTTATTTTTGATATATTTTTTAACAACTTATATATTTAGAATTGTTAATTTGCTAAATTTATTAATATTTTTTTGCTTAAATATCTAGGTCAATTTTATTGTTATTTAAATATATATTAATATATATGTTTTATGTTTTTTTACATGTAATTAGTTATTTAAGCTAATTAAAACCATATTTTTTATATTTAAAAATTTATTATTATTATTAAAAAACATTAAAATTTTTAATTTATTATATGTTTAATACAAGTTTTAATAAATTTAATAAATATTATATTTTAACATTATATTTTGCTATTTTATTTGTATTGTTTTTATATTTATTATAAATAATAATATTTTTTTTATGTTTGTTTTAAGTTTAATAAAAAAACTTTCAAATTTTTTATTAAAATAAATTTAAAAACAAATTTTTTGGTTAAAATTAAATACAAATTTAACTATTTTTTAATTTGTATTTTAAAATAAACTTATTAATATATTTTTATTATTATTATTATTATTAACAAATCTAATCCAATCATTATTTAATATACAGAAGCAAATAAAATAATTTAAACTAAACATAACTTATGTATTTACTATATATAACCAGTTATTTAAATCAATTAAAACTATACTATATATTCACATTGACTTCTAAACTATTATTTAACTCTGAAAAAAAAACAGGTCTTATGTAATCTAAAATTAACAACAAAAGATTTAACAATTCTAAATAAGTAAACTACTTTTATCAAAGAAAGCTAGATAGACTATTACATATCTTAAACCAAGTCATTTTTCTTTATATTAATTCTATATTTCGATCTAAAATTTTATATTCTACTACAATACATATTAGCAAAATATCAAACAAAATTAGCCACCATTATTAAAGCTTTTTTTTATTCTTAAATCTCAATGCCACTTTATTAATTCAATTTCTAAAAACAAATTTCTTGTACAAAATTTCATAAATATTGAATGTTAAACATTTCTAAGAAAAGAGTATATAGCACTAAAAAAATTGATAGAAAACAAACTTCTATTAAAAACTTTTACAATTCAACATAATTTAACAAAATCTTAAAGTATACTAAAATATCTTTTAAATAAGTAAAAACATAATTAAATAATTTAATATTATCACAAAACAGACACAATACACTTAAATATTTTTTTTTAAATAGTTTTTTTCTGATTATAATTAGTAGTCTTCTATGTACTGTTTTTATTAAATATATATAAAAAGCTATTAAAGATTTATTGATAAAACCAAAAAGCATATAGAAGTTAAGATGTTAAACTGAAGTAGTACAATACCAATTAATATTCTGAATAAAAAACTCTTTCAAAATTCTTATATTTAAATCTGCTTTCTATTAAGTCTAATTAACTATTTAATAGATATTACAAACAAAATAGTAAGTATTGCTTAAAACAATCAAATTATTTGTTAAAATAAATTTTTCATGTATATTAATAAGTAAAAAAATACAGAACTGTATTATATTATCTGTAAAAATATTGGCTTTGTTATTGTTAGTATTCTCTAAATAGTTTTTAATTTTTACTTATATAACAGAAATATCTTAAGATTTTATTAAGTTGACTATATATTATTTTTTAATTAAGCATTTGTTTTTGAAATTAGGCACATAAAATCTAAGCTTTAATACACATATATTTATAATGGCTTAGTTGTCTATATACAAAATTACTAAACAAAAAAAAACATATTTCAAAGCCAAAGCAATAACTTATAATTTAGTTATTGTTAATAGCAGCAAACCAGAAACTCTAATACTTATATTTACTCAAATCTTAAAAAAATATGCTGCTGCTTTACTTATTATATTTATTGTATCTAAACCACTCAATAAACTATCAGTATATACATTAATTTCTCCTGTTTATAGTTTATGTAAATATTTTTAAACATCCAGAAATCTTTTTAAATCATAAAAACTTAAACAGCTAGGTTAAAACTACATTCTATGTTATTAATAAGAAGATTATTTATGTATATTAAAGTTTTTACAAATTACACCAGTACTAAATTTTTTGAACTTAGTTTTTTCCAATAATAAAAAATTTTCTAATCCATTATTAAGTCATGTTTATCCAACAATTAATTACCAAAAACAATACCAAATTGCTTTAAAGACTGAATTATATTGAAGTAATATAAATTATTCAGAATATTAAACATTAAAAAGCAACTAAAAAAGTAGAATATACAAAATAACTTATTTACCAAAAACATATTGTCAAAAAATATTCTTATTAGGCTTGTCAAAAAATTATTTACAGAGTTAATTTTCAACTTAACAAGAAATTATAATGGATTTTTTGGCATCCAATCTGCAATTTGTAAATCTAAAAACTGGTGTATGAATAAATAACTAAGAATACTCATTGCATTAAAAAACCAGATTAATAAAGTTACTTTGCTTTCTATTTATATCTGTTTATATCTGCTTAAATAATTTCAGTTCATACAAAGATAGATAATACAAAGTCTTATTGAAAAAGTTACTTAGCAGATTAGCCTTAAATTTAAGCTTTTTTTTAATCATAACATCTTATTTTTGACATATACTTTTGAACACAAAACTAAATTGTATTTGATAACTGATTATAGACTGCAAAATTGCTAAAACTAAGTAGAAAAATTGCTTATTTAATAAAGTTTTCTTGAGTATTATGTTTGAAAAAAACCTGATATTTAAATATGCTTTGACAAGACTTAACTTAAATATATTTTTTGTTAATAAAAAAATTCCGAGATATTTGTGAAATTTTCTCTACTTAGCAATAAAAATAGATTGGTTATCAATATATAATAAAGCAACTACAACTCTCTAATTTATAAGAATTACACCTGTTTTTTTATTGTTAATACAAATGTTATTAATTTTAAAAAACTAATTAGTCAGATTTAAAATGTATTGTGTTAAAGCTTGACCATTTTTTATCTAAATAGTATTATTTACAAAAGCATCTGTCACAAAAAAAGAAGTTTTTTCTCTACTAATTTTCATTTTATTTATTTTAACTACCAAATTGATATTAATTCAATATTTACATAAGTGTTTTTGTTTTTTAATCTTATACAATAAAAATTTTCCAAAAAAATAGTAAAAAAACTTTATCTTAATTTAATCTATCATATATTTTGTAATTATTCAAAAGACCAAAATCTGTTATTACTTTATTAATTTTGTTTTTATATATATTATTGAAAAAATTGATAAATCTGTTATATATCTTGATATACTTTAAACTAGCTTTTAAATAGTGTCATCCAACTAAATTATAAGCTTTACACATGTCTTATAGAATTAATCATAGCTTTTAGTTTTTTTTCAAAACATCTTTTACAATAAAACTAACAGCAAACATTAAAGATTGAGTTAAGATATTTTTTAATACTAAGAAATTGTTACAATAGAAAATATTAAACTTGCTATAAGCAAATAAGATACAATCTAACAAAATTTTAAACAGAATTTTCTTAGCTGTTTTAATTAAAGTTATGAATTATGTGTTTATTAAAATGCTATCTCAATTATATAGTTTGAAGATTATTAAAACCTATGATTTTTTCTAAAGAACTGAAATATTACCAAGAATTAGACAAGTATTTAATAGATTTAATAGACAATTTACTATTATATTATCACAATATTTCTAAAGTTTATTAGTTATGTTAAACAAACCAGTAGCTTTACTATTGAGCAGACTACTGATTACTGAAATCAAATTCTTTAAGCTGATGACTTTTATTATACTAAAAAAGATGTCTTTATTTATATATACTAAGAGCATATATTAATCAATCCATAAATTAAGCAAAGCTAAAAGAATTTTGCACTTTTTTGTCCAATTTTTTATAATCATATCAACTTTAAGCTTTACTTTATTTGGCTCCAAAACTAATTTTTTTTCAATTACTAAATAGTCTAAAACTATCTTTCAAAATAGTTGTTTTAAGACACTTCTAATTATGCTATCTTTATTAAAACTGAAATTTTTTAGGTGTTTTTCAATTATGTTTCTAATAGCTGTATTTTTAGCTGTCTTAAATTTATAGTATTTGGATTTGTAATAACTATTTTTAATTATTAATAAATATTTAATTATGTCTACAGAATTTGCATTATTATAAATTAAGCTGTTAATTTCAGAAAATCTTATATTATTAACAGATGATTATATCTTAATGAAATGCTTAAATTCTAGCTTATTGCTTGAGCTCAATATCTTAGACAACATAGAAACCAATAATTCCAGCTTGTAAAATTTTAAAGACTATTTGTTTCTTAAACAATTAAATTTATTATATTAATATCTAAAAAACATTTTATTAGCTATATTTACTACTATTCTATTTAAAACTTTTTATATTGTATTTAAGTTTTAAAGATTTTTAGCTTTTGAAAATTCATATTATATTATTAAAAGCTTAACAGAAAAACAATTCTTGAATCTTATTTATTTGGCATTATCTGCATTTTTTGTTTTAAATTTCCAGTAATTTTTATTAGTCTGTTTACAAGCAATGTTTAAATAAATGTCTAATAAGTCTTTTAAACCAATTTAAATTGAAACTGCCTTATAATTAGTGTTAAAAAAATTGGAAACAGAACTAACATTACAAATTATGATAACTAATAACAGATTTTTACCCAAAAAAATATAATTAATAATTTTTTCAACCCCTTTTAAATTGTGCTAAATAGAACATTTAACCAAAAAGTATTTATCTAAAGAATTTACTAAACTCATATTTGGACACTTGCTAAAACTTGCACATTTTTTAGAACTATTTTTATTAAAGTTATTATCTAAGATTATAAATAAATTAGAACTAGTTACCTTAAAAATAAAAGAGTTAATATTAGAAGTTTGCATAAATCTAGTTTCAATTGATGCTCCAATATACAAATCCAAAACCACAACTAACAATTTGCTCTTGAACAGAAAACAAACTAAAATTATTTAACCAGAAATTTTTTCCACTTTTGTAATATAACAAGCCAAAAAATTGTTCATAATAATGGCTATATCAGTTCTAAAAAAGCTATTTTCCAGGCTAAATATGAAAATTTAGACTCCACTAAATTTGTTTATTATCTATAGCTTAATATTAGACTTAAGTTTTATTTTAATTATAATAAATATTATGTTTTCAGAATTTATATGCCATTAAATAATGTCTTTTTGTTTTGTCAAATTGTTTATATCTTTGATATTACATATTGCTATTTTTCAAATAAACTTATTCATTAAGATGAAAGATATATTAAAAAACTTAAATCAACATACAACTGATCTAATTTCTTCAAAATTGAGCCAATAAAAATTTTAAGAGCCACTATTTTCAACTTTAGGCTGTCTAATTTGATGATTAAAACTTTAGAACTACTTATACTTAATACTAAAACTTTAGAATTTGCCAAAAGAAAAAGAGAGAATAATGCTTATAAGCTATCTAAAATTATGTTTAAAACCAAGTTCAAATCTGTAATTATTGAATTAACTAAAATAAGAGCAAGAAAAGACAAAACCAATAGTATTAAGTCTATATTACTAAGTCTATACACAATATTAGACACCTAGTTAGCCAAGAACTCCAAAGAGCATTTCAAAAAAGCCAACTAATTACCAATTACAAACATATTTTGAAAATTAAAGATCTTATTGCCAGAAAGTGAAGTATTAAAAAAAGAAAGCCCAAAGAAAAAAACAAAACAAATATTAATAAAAACTGTTATTAGAGACATTATTTAAGTCCAAGACTTACCACTAAAAGCAGCAAATTAAAAAATAAGCATTATTTTTTCTTGTATAAAGGTAAACAAATTGAAAATAATTCTAATTTAAAACAAATCTTTTAAAAACTTTTTTTTGAACCAGAGCAAAAAAACCAGAAAAGTTGTATTTAAAAAAAAATATTCAAAATACTCATATTTTTTACATCAAATTAAATCTAATTTAGTCTAAAAAAGCTTAATATCATTCAAAATAGACTTTGTACAAAAAACAGATTCTAGTTTCTTATTAAATTTAAAACTAATTATAATATAGTAAATCTTATTATTAGTGTCAAATAATTAATTGATAATACAAGTTTTTTTACTAATTTTTTTTAATAAATTACTAAAATTATAAACAGTTATTCTTATAAAAAGAGTAAACAAAAGTGTCTTGAATTGATTCTTAAACATCCAAATATTACAATCTTCTATAGCTTTTATCATAAATACTGAATTTTTTCCAATTAAAAATAATTATTTTGATAACAACAAATTAGTTTAACTTGATTTAGTAAATTCTATTATAGTCTTTTATCACAGTTTAATCAGTTGTAAATAAATTAACACAATTTAATTAAACTTAAAAACTGTGACAATGATTATCTTTTTTGGCATATTTATAAGAATTTCTTTGATTATTACAGTCTAATCTGATTTAATTTCTTATTGTTGTTTATGATAATTCTTTTTTTCTAAGCCAATAATACAGTTTTATTCATATTTTTTTTAATGTGAATATTAATCTAATAATTTTCTTAAATTTTGAGAAAGTACTGATCTTTCCAAAACCATTAATTATTGAAAAAAGTTTTTTAATTATCTAAGTTTTTGTTATTGTTGACTTTTTTTCTATTGCTAAAAAATTAATATCTAAAGCAAAAAATTTTCTAATAGCTATTTTCATTTAAGTTTTTACAATTTTAAAATTAATTCATCTTCTGTTTAGAAATATATTAAGAAAAAAAGAAAGAAATTTTTTGTTTTTATCCATTCTAAAGTTAATTGTACTAATAGAGAAGTTATATTTTAAATTAGTATTAATATTTTTAACCTTAGATTGTTGTTGCTAAACCAAAAAAACCACTATTACTATTACTTACTGAAAAATTATTATTTTTACTATTATTAAATTTATTATTTATGTTCGAATATATACCACTATCAAAACCAGATTTGCTTAAAAAAATTTTTTTTTGTTATTAAAGTGCTTAATATTACTTACAAAAAAATTTTTCTTTTAGAAGAAAAAACTTTTAATTAGTCCATAAAAAGCATTTTTAGGTGTCTTTTTCTTAAACATATTATTACTAAAAGCAATTATCAGATCTATCACAAAAGAATTATTAGCTTGTAAAATATTAAAAATAGTAATACTAAAAAAAAACAATAAAAAACAAAAACTTCTTTTTTAAAAACTATTCTTTAAGAAATTTGAATATAGAAAAGAAAAAAGTTTTTTTTATATTCTTATTAATATGTTCAAATTTTTATTAATATTAATATTTATTTATTGTTTACTATTAAAAATTTTTGAATTTTTAATAATTTTTTACAATTTAATATTTAATATTTTTATTTTATATATTTATAATTAACAAAAAAAAATTATAATATATATATATAATTTAAATATTTTTTGAAAATTTACATAAAAATTTTGTATTATATTTTAATTATATTGTTTTAATTAATAATTTATATTTAATAAATTTGATTTTAAAAAAATTACTTAATATATATAATAAACAATATTTTTATTTTTGTATTTTTTGTTTAGTCAAATTAATATTAATTATTTAGTTTAAAATATATATTAAATTATTTTTTAGATTTAATATTTATTTACTATATTATTAAAAAAAATTTTGGTATACTACATAATTTAAATTATTATTAAAAACAAAAACACTTATATAATTTAAATAAAATACTTTAAAAATTAAAATTGTTTTTTTATTGTTTAATTAAATATTTATTAATTTAAAATTTTTTGTTATTTTTTGGCTTTAAATAATAATAATATTTTATTAAATTATAGTTTCTTATCTATTTTTTGTTATTATTATTTTACAAATAAAAATAAGTTTTTTGTTTTTTTTATTATATCTTTTATAATTTTTTAAAATACAAATTTTTTTGTAAATTTAGTAGCTGTTTTTAGCAATAATATAATTAAAAAAAAATGACAATAAAATTTGTTTATAATTTTGTTAATAATACTTTTTCTTAAAAACACAAAAATTTTATTAATAATATTAAATACTTAAATAATAAAAAAACATATTATTAAACAAGTTTTTAATTAATATTAACAAATTTTTAAGCATAATTATTATTTTAAATAGAAAAATAAATAGTATTTTGTTGGTTGGTAATAATTACAAAGCAAATTATAAAAATTAAATTTATTTAAACTTTAAAATAAATACTTTTAAAACAAAAAAATTTTAAATTAATTCAATTAACTATAAAATAAAAATATTATTGTTTTGAATTAATTTTAAAATTGTCAAAAAAAAAGTAAAAATATTTATAAAAAATTTTATGTATTAAATATTAATTTTTTAACAATTAAAAAAAAACATTACAATAAAAATAGCTATTTAAAAATTGTTTTTTTAATTAATGAATTTATAAAAATTATTACTTTTTTAAAATCTGAAAAAATTATTTAATTATGTATTTTAAAAAAAACATAAACCAAGCTGCGATATTGGCTAATAAAATTTTTTTTAGTAAACAGTAATCTTAAAAAACAAAAAATTTAATAAAATTAAACTATAATAATTAAAAAAATTTTTATAAATATGTTAAAAAATAATTATTTAATTTAATTTAAGTTTAATTAATAATATTAATCTAATTATAATAAAATTTTTTAAATTAAACTAAATTGATTTTTTGGTATTTAAGTAATTAATCTTAATTAATAAAAATTTAATATATATAATTAAAATTAATATAAATTGAATAATTTAGCTGTTAAAAGATTATTACAAAATATTATTGTTTATTTTGTTTTTTATTTTATTTTTATAAGTAAAATCCAATTACTATTTAATACAATATAATTATTTAGAGTTCTAAATTAAATATAATTTATATACTTATTATATATAACTAGTTATTTGGCCAATTAAGACAATATTATGTAATTATGTTAACTAAAACTTTCTTAACAGTATTAATAAAAAATAAATAGCCAATCTTCAAACTAAAACTAACAGCATAATTTTTTTTAATACAAATAAGTAATATTATCTAAAATCTTAACAAAAAAACCATAAACTATATTAACTATAAAGTTATTTCTAATTAACAAACTTTTACAATTCATATTGACTTGAAGTCTTAAATTAGAAATTCATATCTGTTTTCTATAATTGTTAATTAAATTTTGAATAAATTTAACTAATTTAAATATAGTAAGTTTAACATTTTTAAAAAAAGCCTTGGTTTTTACCAAATAATTTTCAAATATAAACTTTTTATATAAAATTATATACAAACTAATATTAAAAACACACAAAATTAAAGACTAAAAAACCATAAACAAAGCTATATTTACATTAGTCAAAGATTTTTAGAGAGAAAAACATGTATTTAACAAATCTTACCAAACAAAAAAATCTGAACTGTAAATAAAACTGTAATTCAAAAACTTTATTTTATTATAATATATATATAATATACTTAAATAGCTATAATTATATAAATACTTTCTAACTACAACTAACAACTTTTTATATAGAGCTTTTATCAGATATATATGTAAATTAGCAGTAGTTTTGCTTATATATTTGGCAATCATATAAGATTTTAAACTGAAACAGTATATTTTTAATTAATATTACCAATACATAAAAAATTTACAACATTAAAATTTGGTCTAATTTTCTATTAAAAATATTTTATAATGATTTGTTATTTTAATAAAATGACAAGTATTGTTAGATACTACTTTATTATTAGTTATTAAAAATTTTTTCTTGAAATTTACTAGAAAAACAAATTCTAAAAAAGTAGTTTAATCAGTTAGTTTATCAATATATTTATTGTTTAATATATTAGAATAATTTTTTATCTTTATCCAATTTACAAAAATGTTTTTATTTTTGACCAAATTACTAATCTGGTAGTATTCAATTCAATATTTATTATGGAAATTAGGTTTTACTAATTTAAGTTCAGTTTAATATACATTTAAAAAAATCTAACTATTAATAAAAATTGTAACCTTAAAGGAAACCAGAATATATTTAAAAGCCAAAACAATAATTTGTATCTTAATTAAGTTAAAAACAATATCTTATAAATCTTTACTCTTGTATACAAACCCAAATTAGAAAAATAAACAGCTATATTACTAATAGCATCAAAAAAACCAAAAATTTTAACAAAACTATTAATGTAAACTAAGATTACAAGCAAAAATACAACTTTCAAATTAAAATAAATAATATTAAAACTATTTATATTAATCATATTTGTTTTAAAAAAGTGTCTAAAAACAAATAAAAAATCTTAGATTAGACTATTATTCTTAACAAAATCCGAAATTTATGTAAACTAAAAAAGAACTAAGTCTCTAAAATTCAATTATTTCTATTAACATAAATCTCTCTAAGTAAAACATTTATTATAATTATTCAAAAATTGGTCTGTAAAAATAATGCCAAAATACTTTAAAAATCAACAAATTTAAGAATATTCTATCTGACTTAGTATGTTTAAAACAAGAATACTGTATTTAAAATAAAAAGCATTAAATATATTATTAGTCATAAATATACTATTATGTAAAAATATTTTAGTAATATTAGTTAAAAATTGTTTACTAAATTAATTTTTAGCTTAACAAAGAATTAAAAAAAGTTCTGAAGAATCCAATATTGTTTATAAATATAATAATATATAATCTTAATATTTTTTAAAAAAAATTGATAAAAAGACATATATTATTAATTATATATTTATTATTAATATTAAAATTTAATATAAAATAATTTGTTTTAATTTTAAAAAAATTTTAAATTAAGTTTATTATATTATTTTTGTTTTTAATAAAATAAATTTTTTTTGAATTAAATTAAACTTAATTTATTATAAAAATTATAAAAAGTTTGATTATTTTGTATTAAAATATAATTTTTTATTTTTTCTAATAATTAACTTAAAAAATTTATTAAATAAATATTTTTAAAAAAATACAAATCTTAATAATCAAAAAATTTACAATTTTATTATTAAATATGATAAAATAATTTTTATTTTTAATTTAATTTACCAAAAATTATTTATTTTAAATAAAAACATTAATTTTTTTTATTTAATAATTAATTTTAAAATTAAATTAAATTTATTAAACCAATAGAAATCAATTATTATTATACTATTTATATATATATTGTAAATATCTTAAAGAAAAATACATTTTAAAATTA
Source organism: Geosiphon pyriformis (assembly GCA_016748015.1). Classification (NCBI taxonomy): domain Eukaryota; kingdom Fungi; phylum Glomeromycota; class Glomeromycetes; order Archaeosporales; family Geosiphonaceae; genus Geosiphon; species Geosiphon pyriformis. Next base: position 419,141 of record JAAOMT010000518.1, read on the forward strand.
AAATAATTGTATTATAACTTTTATTTTTATATTATAATATATGTTTTTAAAATATATAATAATATTATTAATTATAAAAAAAATTTAAACTTTTAAATTAATTTATTAATAAATATATTAAAAATATTTACAATATAAAATTTTAAATTATAAAAATTTAATATAACAGCAGATAAAAAGTTTAAATTATTAATTAATATAAATTTACAAATATAATTAATATAATAAAGATAGCAAATAAGCTAAAAAAAACTTTTTGTCTTCTTAATTTTATGAACAAAGAGTAGAAAAGTTGCAACTAATATCTTTCCTAAAATATCTAATAAAATTTCAACCAGAAGAGTTCTTTCTGTAGTAGAAACAACTAGATAAAACGTTTTAGAAGTCTTTCCTTTACCTAATAATCATAAAAAGCTGCTTTTAGTAACTATTGAAGCAACTTTTTCATCTTTGGCTGGTTTTTTATCAGTCAAAGTTTTCTCAAAAAGACACATTTGAATTAGTTTCAGTATTGCCTCCATCTCTACTAAGAGCCCAAAAGTGTTTAATAATAGATTAATTAATAAGCTGGTATTTTTTTCCATAGCTTCAACATCTGGTGCTGCTAGCACCTCTTCTTCAAAAAAAATGGTCAAAAAAACCAAAAGTTCAGAAAAGTGGGGGCAGTTACTTGCCTCTGCTATTATTATACTGAACCCTTTTGTGGTTCTAACTGAGATTTTAGGTGAGATTTTTACTGTATTATCCAGCATATTTTTCAAGATAGACCAAGATTAATCATAGACTGTGTTGCCTAATATAGTATTTTCTAACAGATCTTTGCCAGTTCTGAAAGTAAAACAACTATCTCCTGTTGGATTACTTGTTCTTGAAAACTAGACTGATCAGATGGAAACTGATTCATTTTCTCTTCTGGTTTCTGGTGCTGTCACTAGTAGTGCTTGGGAAACTATTACTAGTTGTCAAAAGTTTACTGGATGGGTGGTCTTCTTTCTGGTATCTGGTACTACTTTTAAGATCAAATTGGCTTATATTAAGACTGTTTTTCAGTCTGTACATGGTTTTTTGGGTGCAAAATTTGTTTCTAAAGACAATATAAAGCTTTTTTGTGTGAAGTTTGTTTCTTAAAGTTTTCTAAATGCTGTATTTTTGGTTGAGCTTACAAGTTCTGTTCACATTATTACTCTTAAAATTATCAAGTCTTTGGTGGTTTCTGAGGCTGGCTCCCCTTCTGATGTTATTGCATTGTGTGATGTGTCTTTGGGTGTATTTGTTGCTAACATTAAGATAGCTCTTGGTGTCTTTGGTGAAATTTCTTATATTTAGTCAAGACCTATTGGTATTTGGCAATATGTTGTTGTTTACTTTAAAAATTTGAATGCTGTTACATTTGCTTTTAATTACTGGTTAGTTTTGGTGGGCAAAAATAATATTAAAATTCTTCCTTTAGTAAATCAAAATAAAACTATTCTGTTTTGTGATAGGTTTAAGGCCAAGTTGGTTAATCTCCTCTCTGGCTGCATAGCTTTTGAAATTAGTGATATGATTTCTCAAGTTAATAGTTAGACATGTTTCATTCTCGGTTCTCTTAAGTCTGGTTATTGTTCTCAGTTTGCTCTGATTACATTTGGTTCTTAGGTTGATTTGGATGCTGTAGTACTAAAAACTAGTACACTAAAAAAATACCATATCTGGTGGGAAACCTCTGGTTGCTGGTGTTGTTTTTGGTGTTAAGAGATAGGCCACTTGGCTATGGATTATAAGGTTGCTCCATCTCTTTCTTCTAAGACTCCCAAGGTGTTTAAACTACATTTTGTTGGTTCTTTGTCTTATGTAAAGACATCTGTTCCCCTTGTTCTTTCTGAATTTCCTCTTTTGGTGACTTCTGTTTCTTTTGTGGCTGTTGAAGATTCTTTGGTGTCTTTTTGGCTGGCATTTCTGGAATCTAATTTGGTCAAGCTTTCTGTTTTAGTTGAATCTATTATTAAGTCTATTGGCTCTATAGTCAAAGTTTTTGAACAATTTATTAATAATGATCTGGTTTTAAGTTCTGCTTTTGGCCTCAGAGTCAATGAAGTTTTGGTTCACATAAATAGTTTTAGTAGAGCTGTTGGTAAGTTGGAGTGAAAAGTGGTTGCTCTGAAAGTTGAGTGTGGTTTTAAGAATGTTGATATATTTGGTTCTTATATAAGTTTGTTATCTTTTGATAATGATATGTTTTCTAATTTGATGTCTCTTTGAGAACATGAATCTGCTGCTGTAAAAACTGATGTCTTTAAAACAGCTGAGTGGTTGGTTGGTTTGGTTAATAATAGTGTTACATTATTTGAGATTGTTCAAAGAATGTTTTTTTTGGGTAAATTTTCTTCTGATGCATTAATATAGTATAGCCTAAACTGGCTCAAGTAGCTGGTTACATGTAGTAAGCACATAAATTATATTTAGCCCTAGATCACTTAGTTTGGTCCTAATTTTTAGATGGTGTTTGGACCATACTCATTAAATTCATAATAATAATAATAAAAAAATAAGTTAAACAAAAAGTTAATATAAATTTTTTAAAACTTATTTGCTTTTTTTTAAAGTTTTTTCAATTAATAACTATATTATTATTATTTATAAACTAATTTATAAAAACAATATTTAATTATTTAAAATATTTAAAGATTTATAAAATATGTAAATTTCTTTAAAATAATTAAAAACAAAAAAGTACATTTTTTTAAAAAAAAGTTTTTTGTTTTTGTTTTTTCTTATAATATTGTTTTCAATATTTTTTAAATAAATAATTTTTTTGTAATAAACCTAAAAATTACTTCAAGTAGTAGTATATTTAAAAAAAAAATACTTAAAAGAGTTTCTATAAATAATATTAAACACTTTAATAATAATAATAATAATTTTTTTAGTCAAATTAGGTCTTAAAAATAATATGTATTCAAATATAGATAGTAAATTCAGTAATAATAAAGATAATAATATCTCAATAAACGCTAATAGTGGTTTTTTTTGGCTCAGCAGTAATAATTTCTAAAGCTAAGAAGTTAATACTGGTTTAAAATATAGTTGTCTTATTAATATAATTGACTATAATATAGATAAAAATAAAAAACTTTTTTTTTTCTTCTTAATATTTTTTTGAACAAAAATAATTGACTTCAGAATAATAAAAATTTAAGTTGAAAAAAAGTTTTGCTTTAAATATTAACTTATTAACAATTAAGAATAAATCAATAACAATAAAAATACAAATTATTAAAAACATTTTTTCAAAAGTAAATAATTTTAAAAAAACTATTACTCTCTCAAAGTTTGAAAATTATTAGATCTATGTTTATATTTAAAGAAAACATGAAAAAAATTATATTATTAACTAACAAAAATAGTATTATAGTAAACAATAATTTAAAAAAAAATTTTATAAATATGTTAAAATATAATTATTATTATAGTATTTGAATATAAACAAATAACATTAATCTAATTATAATTAATTAGACTATAACAGAAAATTGTAATAAAGTTTGCTAAATTAAGTTAAACTAATGCTTTAATTATTAATTAATTATTATTAATTATGAAAAATTTAATACATATTATTAAAGCTATAAACAATTATAATATTCAGATATTAAGAAATTATTTTAAGACATTTCTGTTTATTTTATCTATAAAAACAACTGTTTATAATTTGGATACTTTGGTAAAAGAGATTGGTAAAAAAACTTGTATAATTAACCACTTTTATAAAATTAATAATAAAGTTTATTGTGTTATAATTGGTTTTGTTTTAGAAAAAAATTTGGAATTGGCTTTTTACATGGAGCTAATTTTTAATAATATAAAAATTTTTTGGACTAAGTTGAAATTAATGTATTGTAAAAAGTATAGACACTTTGATTATTTAATTTTTAAATATAATATCTTTAGTATAACTGTTTTTTTTTTAAGAAAAGTTTATATAAAGTTGATTTTAGATAAAAATCATATTTAATTAACTTATTTTTATGTTAAAAAAAAGGTTTTTATTTTACAATTGATGGCTTTTGATAATTAATTTTGAACATAAGTAGTTTTTTTAACAAATATTAATAAGAATATTTATTATGATTTTTATATTAGTTTTCTATTTTTTAGTGTTTTTTTTTCTGTTATTAAAAATTTGCTATTAAGTTTAGTTATTTATATTAATACTTATCTGACATCTTTAGAAAAGTCTTTAAAACTTTTGATTAATTAAGTATTTAGTATTTTTTGTAGATTAAATAGTCTAATCTTGAGTTTTTACATATTTATAGTTTCTTTTTTTCTTTTAGTAAATGTTAATTTAAATTAAATATAGTTATAAACAGCTTAAGTAAGGTTTTTTTTATGTAATAAATGGTTTAAAATCTTTTGTTCTAAGTATAAGTAGTATAAAAATTCTTATTACTAAGATAAAAAGTATAAAATCCAAGATAATTATATTAAAAATTTCTATAAATTCTATTTTAGTAAGTTAAATTAGTTGTATACTAATTTAAATTCCATAATATTATTTTTATTTTAATAAATAAGTTAGTTTAAAAGTTTGCTGCATGTAATATTAAGGGTATAAACATTTTAGCTAAACAAAAAAACATTGTTTATTGATATTTGGATTTTGATAATATGATTTTAATTATTATAAAAACAAAATTAAGATTTAGTATTAGACTATAGACTATAAATATGTTTAATAAAATTTATATCTTTATATTTGGTATAGATAAAAGATATTTTGATGTTAATATAGTTATTATTTTAAATAATTCTTTGGCTTATTATATTTCAAAAGTAGAAAAATTTCAGATTAGATTATTTTAATTTATTTTTATTTAAAAATAAGTTTTTTATCATGATTTTGGATTTGTATATTAGTGTTTTTGCTAAAACCAAATTTAATTAAGCTGTAAAAGTCAACTTTTTTATTGCTAATACAATAAATTCTAGTCTTTTTGTGGTTTTAAATAGAAATTTCAAAATAAATAAATCTAAAAAAAGCATAAATTTCAGATTTTGTTTAGATTTGGATTTGGTTAATTTATTTAGTAAGCATTTTTTGGTTAAAGTTTTTACTTAAAACAACTCTAAAAAGATTGAAAAGATTATTAATTTTGTTTTTATAAACAAAAATTTGTTATTTGCAATTACATATTATAAAATCAACTTTATATCTAAATTTTTTAACACTAATTACAAGGTAGTTGTAATTTTAATTAAATTAAGTGGCCTTTTAAATATTTGTTTAAATAATATTTGCAAACAAATAAATAAGAATTATTGAAAATTTATAATTAAAAATACAGATAATATTAAGTAATTATACTTTAAAAAGTGCTGTTTTGTTAAGTTTTTAATTACAATAATAAGTTTGTAAATATAAAATATTGTTAAAATTTAGATATAATATAAAAGGCATTAAAAAAAGTTGTAATAAACTCTGCTAATATAATGTTTTTTAAAAATTGGTTTAATATGTTTAAGTATTTAAGAAACAAGCAATTATTAAAGTTCTTTGAATTAAAATTACTGGTTTTCAAAATGGTAAAAAAATTAGATTTGAATAACAAGCTTAAGTTTAATTGTTTTTTTTATACTTGATTAGTTATAAATAATAAAAAGACCTTTAAAATTAACAAATTAATACAAAATAGTGTAATTGTTATAAATATTATTAAATATTTGTTATTAATTAAGAAAAAATACAAAAAATTTAACTATTTTAAATCTAAAGTAGCTGAAGATATATATATCAAAAAAATAATCAAAAAGTGTATAAATAATTTTTGCTTTAATAATATTACTCATAAAAATTAAGAATTATAATAGTAGATAAAATAGCTAATCAAAAATAGACATAATAAAAAGAGAAATTCTAAAATTTCTTTTAAGAAATTGCAGAATTTCAGAATTCCAAAATTCTTTTTAAAGAAATTGAAAGATTTTAAAAAATTTTATATAAAATAATTTATGTATATATAGTAAGAGTATTAGAAGCAAAAAAAGTAATAAAGTTAATTCAATAGAATTTAATAGAGTTTAAAACAATAATACTTTTTTCTTCAAAAGATAGTTTTCTATAACTTAAAGTAAAATTACATAAAAATATTAATAAAATTATTCATTATTATCCAATCCATATTATTATTACTTGATTAAAAAAATATTAAATCACTTTATACTATCAACACTCTATATTAATAAAATTTAATACTTAATTATACTAGACTAATAGCTTTTGATTATGGCTATTAATAAAATACTAATTTTTTATTTTTTTTTTTATTTTTTTTTATTTTTTTTTGTTTTATTTTTTTGTTGTTTACTAATCAATTAAAAAAATTAAGTGCTAAGTATTTGACATTAAGAATGGTTTAATAAAAGACTTAAGAACAAAAATAGCTTACCAGAAGGGCATAATTACCAAAATAAACCAGCCAATATGCTGAAAAAAATCATCAATTGAATTTCTGTTTATTATACAAAGAACTCAACCAAAACTTTTAAACTCCAAAATCTTCAGAAATTACCAATATTCTTAGTTATTAAGCACTAAGTTACAGATTTATTATTTGTTTTAATATTCCAAATAATCATCTGTAACAATAAAAAGCACATAATAAGAAGTATTTTAAAAAAACTATTTTATAAAATAGTATTGAATTATTTAGTAGTAGAAGAAAAATTGGTTTTAGAACCAAAGAAAGTAAGATCTAAAGTTAATAAGATCATAAAAAAATAGATAAAAAAATATAAAGTGTTTTAAATGCTATCTGGTTTATAGTTTTATTAATATGTATTTTTGAATTAAATAAAAAATAATGTTTTTTTTAGTTTAATAAATAAAATTAATATAAAAAATTTGGTTATAGCAATTAAAGTTTTGTTTAATAGCAAAGTTATTGGTTTATTTAACATATTTAATAAGCTTTAAAAACATTGTAACAAAGTAGTTATACAGTATTTTTTGAATTTATTAAATTCTTGTCTGATTTTTAATAATGTTTTAGTTTTGTAAAAAAGAACATAAATTTTAATAATTCTTAAGTCTTATGAGTAAGATAATATTTTAATAAATACTTATTTAATTGCACTAATTAAGATGACCAGAAAAATTTTGTTTAAAATTCTGTTAGATAAAATTTTTTTTATGTATAGTAAATTTAATGTTCTCTATAAAAATAATTTTTTAATTTTAAAGAGTACTTTAATTTAATTTTCTGTGTTTGTTGTTAACTTAATAATAGAAAATATTTTAAAAAAAAACTAAAAATTTTGGCTCGTATTATAAAATATATGCAAAATTTATAATTTAGTTGGATGGTTCTACTTAAAGACTAATTTAAGGTGTATTAAAATGTATGACTAGTTTATAAATTTTTTTGAAAACATATACATAAATAGAATTAAAAAGATAATAACAGATTTTGGGTTTTTAAATAAGTACAAATACATAATAGACTGAATTAAGGCAAAATTTTTTCATCACTTCTTTAAAGAATTTTTTTGTTAACAAAAAATATATTTAAATTTAGTTTTATTAAAGTATATTTAGATATTAAGTTTTTTTCAAATATAGTTTTCAAGAAAATTTTATTAGATAAATTGTTTTTATATTTAATTTTGGTAATTTTACAACTTATAGTTGACTATCAAATACAGTTTAGTTTTGTGTTTAAGAATATTAAAAGTAAAATATTATAATAAAAAAAAGCTCAAATTTAAAGCCAATTTGCTTAAAAATTTTTTTAATAAGACTTTATATTACTTATTTTTATATGAATTGAAGTTTTTCAAGCAAATATAAATAGCAAACAAGATGGCTTAGTAGTTAAGTTCTTTAATACAATAGAAATTTTTGGCTATTTATTTGAGCACTATTTTTTGAATTTGCAAATTATGAACTAAAGACTTATAAATTTTTTACAGTTTTTAATCAAGTTAAGAATCAACTTTATTAATAATTATTTGGCAAATATTGTAAAAATATTTTTAAATAATAAAATTTTTTTGGCAATAACTTATTTAATGTTTTTTATTTTTTGAAGCACTTAAATGTTGCTTTTGAAAACAAGTTGGTAAACAAGTATAAAGTAATTTTGAATTATTATTGAAAAAAATAAATCTTAAAGACTTAGTACTATTATGATTTATTAAGATTTTAGTTTATAAAACTAAATTTTTTAATAATTTTAATAAGATTGCTTTAATTTTTGATTGCTCAAATTTTTTTCTGTTTGAAAAATTTTTTAAATATTTGTAAATATTTATATAAGTTATAGATAAGAGTAATTAATATATATACTAATAATTTATTAAAAAGCTTAAATATTAAGAAAATAACAAATAGAATAATTGTTTATTTTTTTAATATTAAAATAAATATAAATGTTAAAGTTTATGATTTGTTATTTTCTATAATATTTTAATTACAAATAATTATGTTATTATTAAAATATGTTCTTTTTTTTTGCTTAGTAGTTTTATATATAAACAACTAAACTATTATAAATATATATATTTTGAAACTTAAATTTTACTTATCTAACTTTTAAAATAAGTATTAAATAAAGAAACATTATATAATTAATTTAATCAAATTAAAAAACATTTTTGTAGTATAAATAAAAATCAAAAGCCATTCTGAAATTGTTAACAATAATTAAACAAATGTTTTTGTATATAATATAATCTAATTTTAATTAATATTTTTAGTTAGTATATATAAAAAATTTATTATAGTTAATAATTTGGTTGTGTTAAGCAATGCTTCTTATTTTGTTTATAATATTTATTGAACTGTTTGTTATGTTTAATAAAAAGCAAGTTTAGATACAGAGATTATTAATAACTTGTTTATTTAGAACATAAACTGAACTTATATGATCTTGGTTTAATATCTGAATTTTCATATACTTTTTAAATTTACCAGTAAAACTTTGGCTGTTTTTTACATATATTTAATAAAAATAATCTATAAATAATTATTAATTGCAGTTAAAAAAAAACTTTATGACAAAGATTATTTAAGTATTTTATGTTTAATATATAGTAATATTAAATTGTCTAATCATGCTTTTACTTATTCAAAAAATACTATTGTATATTTTTAAATATTACTTAGTTATGTTTAATTATAGATGTTTTTAGTAAAAGCTTATTCTTTATTATTATCTTTAATGTTATATATATTTTTTTAAGATATTAAATATTGATATTTATATAATTTTGTGCAAAAATTTTGTTTTTAAAGATTAGATAAATAAAGTAAAATTAATTTTTAATAATAAAAAAAAGACCAAGTTAATAGTAATTGGTTTTGTTTATTACTTAACTAAAAATATTACAATATATTGTGATTATTTAAATCTAAATTTAAGATAAATATAAAGAAATATAATTTAATAAATAATATAAATATAATACTTAATATTTTTTGTGATATGTCTGATTTTTTGTTAATTGAAGTAATCTATTTACTTAATATTATTAAGTTATTTATTGTTAGTTTTAGTTTGTATAAGGCTTGTTTTTTTTTGGATATAAATAGTAATATAAGAATTTATATAAATATATAATATTATCTTGATTGATTTAAATAGTTAGTTATATATAGTAAGTATATAAATTATATTTAATTAAATTTACTTGGTTTGTTTTTATGTATTAAATAATAATTAAACTATATTTGTTAATAAATTTAAATAAAAAATAAATATATAAATTCAAGTTATTTACAAAAAAATATAAATAATAAGAATTAAAACTATTATACTTAAGTAAATAAATTGTTTATTAGTTATTGTCTTATAAAAAACCAAATTACAAAAAAATAAACATTTAAATTAACTGTTTTTATATTTAAAAAACTTAAATTAATAGTAAAAAACATGATTTTTAAATATTAATATAAATTACTAAATTTAATAAAAATATTATAAATATTTAAGTTTATAATATTAATTTTTTAATTAAAATAACAAATATTTTATTATTATTAATAAAAATATTATTTAAAAAAAATTTTTTTTGGCAATATTCAAAATTTTTTAAGTTGTTATATAATAATTGTTAATTTAGATTATATTATTAATAAAAATATTAGTTATAAAATAAATTATCAAGTTTGTAATATAAATTAATAAATTAGTTTTGTTAATAAAACAAATATTTATTCTATAATTAAAAAAAAATTGGTTTTTTAATTATAAAATTAATTAATACTTTATTTTTTATGAATATTAAAATAAAATAAAAGTTTTTGTAATTGAAAAAAACTTTAGTATTTTTAAATAAATTGTTAAGAAATTAAAAAAAATAATAAGTCTTAAATTAGAATGTAATATAAAATAATAAAATTAATAATATTATATTTAATACAGATACAATTTTTTTTGTTTATAAAAAATATTTTAATAAGTTAATAGATTTTTAAAAACTATAAAATTCTAATATTAAATTTAAAATAAATAAAACTGTTAAATAATTAACAAATTTAGTTATTAAAAATAAAATTTAATTGTTATTATATAATATATAATATTTTTAAATAAGCTTTTTCTTATAAATTTAACTTAATTTAATTTTAATTGGCTTAAATAACTAATTATATATAAAAAATACATAAATTATATCTAATTAAAATAATATTTTGCCTTATTGTATTAAATAATAATAGAGTTATACTTTATTAAAACATAATAATAATATTTTGCTAAATTATATAAAGTTTTTATAATGTATTTTAACTATTATCTTAAATATATATATATTAATATTAATTATATTATTACAATTTGTGCTGAAAAGATTTTTGCAAATTTTATGTTTTTATATTTTATTAATATATATATATATACATATTGATACAAATTTATTGTCAGTTCAAATAAGAATAAACATATTGATTTTGAAAAAAAAATGCAAAAACAACAAGTGGTTTATTTTTTATAAAATCAGCTCTAATAGCAAACTTACTTTTAGAAAACAAATAAGTAGATATTTGTCTAGATTTACAAAATACAAAAGCGAATATGCAAAATCCAAGTGAATGGGTTTATTTATGCAGTTTCTATTGATTCTGGTATTTGTACACCTTTCTTTTATTATAGGAATAGGTAAAATGGGCCATGAAATATTGAACATATTGCGTTTATATGGACAATTTGATATCATGAAAAGACAATTTGGCATAATCAACCTTCAGATGCAAAAAGAAGGATAAAAGACTTGACATATATGTGGCAAAAAATTACAAGTTTACAAAATGAAATTCATTATATTCTTCACTTGTCATTATTATTCCCCCTTTTTGAACTGTCGAATATGTAAACCAAAAAATTAGAGAGATTACACAAAATACAGTTCGAAAATGCTCGGTTGGGCATATTATCAATTTCGACAACGTTTAATAGACATATACGTCTAAAACTGGCAGCTGATGTGGAAATATCCAAAACATCGGAGGATTCGAAGTGTATAAGTGCCGAAATTGTGGGACTGTAATAGATAGAAATGGCGCTCGAGGAAATAGTGGTCGTATTTAGTATTGATGTGTTACAATCCATCAATATTGATTAAAATTGATTTGTTCATTATAGAAAATCAAACAATGAATAAAGAGCAAAAATTTTATTCGTCTTTCTTGGCTCACTTTGGTAGAGCGTTTGCCTAGTGAGTTAAATGTAGTTTTCCATAACAATGCTGATTTCCTTTTCAAACTTTTCTAGCCATGTTGGTAAAGATTCGATTTTCAGTAAAATATCTTTTAATTCTGTTTGAACCCAGATTGTATTTCTAAGAATTACTAAAATTGGTAAACAATGGAAACTTATTGTGATGAAATTTACATCTTTGGAATTTGGCTTGCCGTATTTTTGCTTTTGGTAAAGCAAAGGCCAACATTTGTTTCTAATAGCGTTTATTCACCACATAGATGGTTGTGAAAACATCTTTGAGGACCCTTTAAATCTTGTGCTGGTTATCAATTTATGCTGACCTCGGTTAAGTTTCTTTACTTTCTAGGAATTTTTTACATATGCAAGCGAAAAACTGAAGTTTGTAGGAAATTACAGGAAGAAATTTACGTCAAATCCTCGATCATAGAATATTTTTTCATGTTAAAATGTGGTAGTAATAGGAGGCCAGTGGCTATTTCCGCCCTCCTGCAGAGGGAAAAATTGGGTAGCTCGCAGCGTGAATGATAATTATAATAAAAAACAAAAAAATCTTGCAAACACCCAGAAGCACCGTGTTTCTTTGCTGTTCTCAATGGTCTAATTCTTAAAAGGTTTGGGGCGACCTGCTAGATTTAGGGTTTTTGTTTGTCAACATTTTTTTTATTCTACCACCTATTCTGAGTTGTTTTTTGTTGGTAGTCAAGGCTTTTATGCTTTGTCTTGGGCTAGCTACCGACTCTGGTTTCCAAGTTTTTGTTTTTGTCTTTGGGTTGCTCCTATCGTCACACTTTATACTTTTTATATTTTCATATTTCTCCTTGTCTCCATCCTATACCTTCGTAGTTCGACTTTGTGTAGAAAATTCTAAATTCTTTGGAATTCAAAATACAGTCCTGGAATTATCTACAATTGGGAATCTTTTTGACCAAGAAAACCAATTTTAGGTCGTTTTATTAATTCACTTCTAAGTATTAGTCTTTTATATTAGCCTTTCAATAAAGAAGTGTGCTTTGCACGAACTTAGGTTGCTTCGTGCACTTTAAATTTTCTTTAAAGTTTCATTTATACTCTTCATATCTGGTTCCTTATTTGTCGCTCTTCTCTAATAACCCAGGTATTTTGTGTTAATACTTTTTAGCATTCTGTTAAAATAGTATCCCTTGTGATACCGTATCCCTTAAAACAATTTTTGCCATTCTGTTTGGTTAAACAAACAAGTTTCTGTAGATAATGACAATTAAAGGTAGACAACTTTTTGTGGGAAATGTAAGCTTGTGTGCAATTTCTATTCTTCGCCTGGTTTCACTTGTGTTATTGAAAAATCCAGTCTTCTAATTATCATTGGTTTCCTTTAAAAAACAAATAGCTTCCTTTTGTTGGTGAATATACAATCGCCTTTGATTTTGGATTTTTTACTAGATTCTCAGCTTACTCTGCCTTTATATTTATATTTTCTATTTTCTAAGTTGGATGGCAGGATTTAAAGGTATTTATTAGTTCTGTGAGACTTTAATAATCTGATTTATAATCAAAGTAAAATTGCTTTTGAGAACACTTCTGATTTATTCGAAATATTCGTTCCGTTGCTTAGGATTTATTTAGATCAGCTGGCAGTGTACAACGTGCAAACATTATGCTAGGTCGTGACGGACGATCGAAAGGACATGGGATTGTGCTTTACGCCACCGTGGCTGATGCTCAAAAAGCTATGGGTAAAATTTAATATACCTCATCTCGAGTTTTGAAATCTCTGGCCATATAATAATCCGAGAATTTTTTCAAATTTTTTTTTTACTTTGAAATTTTAAGCAACATTTGATGGGTATGAATGGCATGGCCGAAGATTAGAAGTTCGTGAGGTATTAAAACACAATTTTGTCTTAAGTTTATATAATTGCTTTTATATAATAATCTTCATCTCCTTACATTCTAGGATCGAAGTGCGATGGACTTCCCTCCTCCTCCCCCACGTAGTGAAGGTGCAAACTCTTTGATGAAAAATGAGGTAGATTTAATGTAACTTTGAAAAGCCTTACAAATTTTGTGAACCTAGATTTCTAACATTGAATCTCCATTAGATTGAGAACGAAAATCTTTCCTCTTCAAATGGTACAATAAACACATCATCATCATCAATAGTAAATGATATTAGTGTTAATGGTAATTCTTCAACGCAAGCCTCTTCCCCAATCGAATTTCCATCCGAGAATATCTCTATTGGTAACGGAACTTCAAACGGTACTTATACCTTGGATGAATCCTCAACATCCACAATTACCAACACAAACGCAAGTAGTATGACCACTGTTGCTGGGTTAAATGGAGTCGGGGGCAATATACAGAGACAGCTTTTTGTCGGAAATGTGAGCACACTCTCTATAAATACATACTTAATTGGAAAGTTTGCGATCAATCCATTTATAATCTTCAATTTAAAATGATTGAAAATAATCGTTTATTCTTTTCATAATAATTTTAGCTACCTTTTCGCGTACGGTGGCAAGATTTGAAGGATTTGTTTCGAAAGGCTGGAACTGTAATACGTGCAGATGTTGCTATGGGTTACGATAATCGATCTAAAGGTCATGGGACAGTTTTGTTTGCGACCCTAGAAGATGCGAAAAACGCGATTGGTAACGTAAATTTTCTGAAGCTGTGACTTGATGATTTATAATTTTTTCCGGAAGATTATTGAAAACTTGAGGTTTTTTAAGCCATGTTTCATAATTATAATTGGCAAAGTCGGACTTTGGAAGTACGTGAAGATCGAGGCTTTGTGGATCCTAATAATGGAACTGGAAGCAACTTTTTCCCAGAAATAACTCGTCGCGTTCATGAACAAGTCTTGAACCAACATTCACAAAATCCATTCGCTCCAGGAGCTCCAATGATCGCACCTGGTATATATTATGGTGTAAGTCAAAAATGTTAATCATTTGTAATCAAATGTCATGAATCTTTTACACTATATAAGCGAGTTATGTTCTCAATCCAAGCCCAGGGGAATACAAACACCTGCACCTAATTACGCTGGACGTTTACTTTTCGTGGGAAATGTGAGATTATTTATTGATATATATTTGCTGGGATAATTATTATTTCCTTACATGGCTCATCGATAAATCATTTTCCTTTATATCAAAGCTACCATTCAATTGCCAATGGCAAGATCTCAAAGATCTTTTTCGCAATGCTGGTAATATAATTCGCGCAGATGTATCCACAAATTACGATGGAAGGAGCCGTGGGTTTGGTACAGTGCTGTTTGCCACACCAGAAGATGCTCGTAACGCCGTCGGTAAATATTTTCCGAAGGATTTGTAAACTTTTATTTTCTTAAAAACATGTTTTAAAGAAATGTTTTGTATGTTATTTAGTAATGTATAATAATCGTGAGTATCAAGGCAGAACGCTACGCGTTCATTTTGATAAATTCGCGTTACCTTCAATCCCACCTCTTCCTCATCACCCTGGCCCACATATACATCTGGTACAACCGGTACATCCACATCATCGACCTCCTTTGCCTCTAATTCCTCCTCACAATTTTCATATGGGATTGGCTCCGTCAATGCATCACCCTCATTTTTTACCATCTGCTCATATGGGACCGTTTTCTCCGCCTTTGACTACTCCGCCACCATTAACAAGTCCTCCTCCCTATCCTGCCACGGCATACAACATATCATTAAACCATTTAGCTTCTACTGTAGCAAATGCTTCAACAAATGGAAGCACACCATTTCAACAAATGACAATGGTATCCTCTGCGCCTTCACACGGCAGTAACATTCAACACTCAGCAAGTAATAGTACGTCTCAAACTCTTAATCCATCGCAAGATCAATCACTGTCGGCTCCTTCGTTAGTACAATTCTCTAGTTTTGGTCCTATTGGAAAAAATCATTCCGTTCAAACAGTCAACAATTCATCATCAACATCAAGTTTTGGTTCCGTAAGCGCATTCCCTAACCCTATTTCTGGAGTAAACAACAACGGGAATTCTAGTACAGGAAACAATAATGCTGAGAATGCTTTAGGTGTTTCTAAAAACGAAAGTCCTATAATCCAATCTTTAATATCTATGGCTGGTTTACATGTTAATCCAAATCCTCCACAACCACTTTTTTATCATCATCATCATCATCCACATCTCTCACATCACCCGCACCATCGCCCTCCAGTGGTATCCTCAGCTGCCTATCATCACGCTCATGCTTTTGCTGCCGTACATCACCATCAACAACAACAGCAACATCAACATCAACATCATCATGCACTCCAACATCAACACCCTCATCCACAAACTAACCATACTCATCATCCACATCATCATCATCATCATCATCATCATCACCACCCGGGTGCGATTGGTAGTGGAATCGTAGGAGGTAATCATCTTCATCAGCATCTCCCTCATAATATTCCTTATAATTCACAAGTTTCATCGAACTCATCAGTATCAGTAGCCGGAGCAAATGGATTACATAATAATTCTTCATCAACTGGGATTACAGATGCGGAAAAAGGAAAAAATGGGAGCAGCTTAGGAACAACCGCTTCAGTACCCAACGACACCGGAAACTCAAATAACAACTCAAGTGGCAATAATAGCAACAATACTTCGATCTCTTCACCACCACTGATTGTTCCTTCGGCAGCTATATGGAATAATAATGCTACTAATATGTTAAGTGGAACCTCGAACAGTGTCATTAATGGAGGAATCAGCACAAGCGGTGTGATGAGTATTGAAATGGCCACTCTGGCTGCGATTGGACCAGTAATTCCTACTGCTGTTCCACAATCGGTTTTCGTGAGAAATATCTAATATTTGAGGAGGAAATGAGGATTGATTATTTGAGACTCGGAATTGAAGCAAATTTCTTTAATTTTCGATTTTTCCATAATCCCTTTTTTGTATATAAATAAATGAAAATTTGTCGTAAATTTAGAGCAATTGGGGTATGGGTGAGGAACAGACAGAATCAACGGTCACGGGCATCCATAACCGTTCAAGAATGGGTCAGATGGGGTGTAAATAGTCGTATCAGTCAGGTTTGCGAGATGAACACTATATAGTATAAAATTTTCTGGTTTTAGTTATCCAATTTTTTCATTTGTCCTTTAAAAAATAGTGAAAAATAACAATAAAACTTTCATAAGTAATAAAACTGTTTCCAATATAGGCTCGCACGAGTCTCGAAACATTCGGGTCAAATTTTCCATGCCTATCAATAAAAATACTAATTAGTTGCTTAGTGATCCCACCGTTTTGACATCGCCACCATCTTTTCCGTTTCCGTTTCCGTTTCCAATTCTCATCTTAAAAAAATAAGTACAGTCAATTCTTTCTAAATGCAACCTTTATAAATGCAATTTTTCTTAAATCCATATATTAATCGAATTCCATAATGGGACTTAAAAATAAATGTATGTTCTTATATTTAAAACATTTATTTTTTCAAAGATTTTCACTTTCAAAAATTAACAAAAAATAACAAGATTTAAATTTTCTGTTTTTAAAAATTTTATGATTATAATTGTTTTTGTAATATATACATTTAATTTATTCAATATTAATTTTATCTAAAAATTAATTTTGGTTATCATAAAATCTTATAATTTAAGACCTTTATATTTTTTAAAACTGAACATAATTAAAAATAAATAAATTAATAAACAACAAAACTTCTTTTTTTCTTTTATTTCAAATTTTCCAAAAAGAAAAATATTTTTAATAAGAAGTTTTTTGTTTTTATTGTCTTTAGTTTTTTAATATTTTATAAAACATTACCTATTTGTTTAAGAATTAATAACTTATAATAATAATAATAATAATATAATTAAGAAAAAGTTTATAAAAAGTATTATATATGGCTTTATTAGAATTAAGATTTTAATTAATTAATATTTAAAATAATTAAAATTTTTTAACAAATTAACAAATTCTTATGGTTTTTTTAAAATTTGTTAATTTAAAAAACTTTTTTATTTTTAAACTTTCTTTGAATTTGGTTTTACTTTATTTTTTTTTATAATATGTTCTAAAAAAATGAGTTTTATTTTTTTAAAAAAGTATTTTTTGGCATTAAACTTTAATTTAGCATTTTGAAATTAATTAAATATTTGTTTTAAATAATTATTGATTTTTATAAAAGTTTTTTATATATAATATCTATAAGCCATTAGATATGATTAAAATATTGTATAATTTAAATAATATTATATTAAATTTAAAGTTTTTATCTTAAATAAATATATTTTTTTTTATTAATAAAATTTTTTTAATTTATTAATATTTATTAACAAATTTAAAATTTAAACACTATTTTTGTTTTTTAAAGTGTTTGATATTTTTAAATTAATAATAAAAAATAACTGTTTATAAATAATAAAATTAAGTTTTTAATAATTAATACAAATTAAATTTCTATTTTTTTTAATAATAAAAACTACCAAAAATAATTATAAACTTAAAAATTTTTAAATTAAGTATTTTCTGTATTTTTTGTTAAATAATATTAATATTACATAAAAAATACCTAATAAATATATTATTAAATTAAATTGGATTTTTTAAATTTAGCATATTAATAAATAAGTATTTTTAGCTGTATTTATTATAAAAAACTTAAATTTCAAGATTTAGTTTTTTAATTTTTTTAAAAGTAAAAATATAGCTTTTAATTAACTTTTTTTAAACTTAAAAAATAATATTATATAATTAAACAAAATCAGAAATTAACTTTAATTTTTTTTTGTTTTTTAATTTTGTTTTATATAAATAATATTAATAAAATAAAATAAATAATTTTTTTAATTAATAATTATTACTTATTATAATACAATTATATAAAATTTTAAAATAAACATAATTTATGTTTTTTTTTATATAATTAATTACTTAACCCAAAAAAAACCATATTAATATTATAAAAATGGTTTGGATTCCTAATTCGAGGCTTGGGGCTGATATGGACCGCAGGGGCTTGTTGCCTATGGACGGTTTGATTTTTAACGTGGTCCGCGGTCTCTCCGCTGGAGTGTCTTGTGGTGTTGCTCGCCTGCTGGGTGTTGAGGAGGGTCTCGCGATTAATTTCGGTTTGAGTGTTGTTCATTTGTTTTTTGCTGGTGCGGTTAGGGAGGTTTCGGTTAATATAGTTTCGTAGTGGTGCCTTGATTGGCCGGGTGGCTGGTCACATGTAGCAAGCGCGTGAATCATATTTAATTTAGAGCTCTAGATAGTTGTATTGTATTAAATAGTGATTGGGCTCCACTCGTTATTAATAAAAAATGTTTTTTGGTATATTTAATTGTTAATACTTCTAATTTAACTATAATTAGTCTTATGTAAATTTTTTAATTCTGGTTATATAATAATACTAAAGACTTTTTATTAATATTATAATATAAGTTTTTTTTAATTTTAATTATTGTTATGTTTTATGTATTTTTTTTTAAAGACTAATTTAAAATCTATTTGCTGTTATTAAAGTTTTCTCTAAAACTATTTTTGCCAAAAATATATTTTTAGTATAACAAAATAATAGCAAAGAAAAGAGTGTAAGTTTATACAACAAATTGTATAAAAAATGAGCTTTGCTTTTTGAAAAAATATATCTTAGTTAAAATTATCTTTAACTAAAAATATCTTTCTTAATATTTATATAAATTATTTCAATAAAAACTACAGAGGGTGTTCAAAAGTTTCTGAACAAGATTTTATTTAACAATAATATTTATTTTTTTATAAAATAAAAATAAACAACATATTTATAATTTTATAGTAATTTTCTAAATTTTTCAATTAAGTGTTACTAAACGTTTAAGTCGGCGATATTTTTGGTGAGTAAATAAACGTGGACGTCCTGAACGAGGTCTTGAATCAATTGAACCAGATTCTTTAAATCGTTTTATTGTATCCGAAACTGTTGTCAAGCTGCAATTGACTATGTTGGCAATATCACGATATTTCTTGCCATGCTGTTGTAATAAGCATATAGTATTACGTTGAGCAATCGTTAATTCTTTTTTGCTCCCATTTCGTTTTTATAAAAACGACGAAAAAATCTTATATGCGCGTTACATTTCATTTTTATAAAAAAACGAGTATGAATAAAATCGATTATGCGCGTCGCGAAAAAACATTATACACGCGTGTTTAAAAAATAAAAAACGCGTAATTAAATAATTAACTAACTTAATTTAGTAATAAACTTGTGCTTTTCTTATTATTCAAGCATGTGGAATGTTACTCCAAAGTTTGTTCGGAAACTTTTGGACACCCTCTGTAGTTGTGAACTTTCAGATTGCAAATCATTTTTAGAAAAGATCAGAATGGCTGGCTTTATGTAACATTGAAAATGGTAAGAAGAGAATGAACTATATTTTTGGCGTTTTTGTGCAATGGAGCTAGTTTCAGTTTTTAAGGACTGAAGTAAATGGTATTATTTAAAATTTAAATTTGCTAATAGAATCTATCGTTGACAAATAAGGAATTTTAAAAAGTTGGTATTTGATTCTAAAAGAAAGTATTCTTTCAATGTAGCATTTTATTGATATTATCATAATAGCTATTCATGTTTATTTACACAAGGAAAATCCTGGAAATCAAAAAAAAAACTCTCACAGAAGCTCATAATTACAATTGAAACACTTACTCCTTGAAATTAAAAAACCTTGTTATCCAAAACAGGTCAATTTCAAGGTTATACACTTGAATTCTCGTTGGAATCCCAACTCAAATAAAAATTTTGACAGATAAAAATTTAAATGATGTGCAATAGAGAACGCCAGTATTTGAGCATGCATTTCAATGAATGAACGTGTTACCATATTAGAATTGGGGTAATAAATTTGATACTCAAATTTTCCTACCAAACGTTTTTTAAAAGCCGTTTTAAGTTTTTCACGCATATTTAATTAGTATTTTTAAAAATTTCAGAAACTAAAAATACTTCACCGCATATTATTAATGCTAAAATATTTAATACGGGGATGAAACATTTGATTATATCAGATGTAGAATCATTTTAGCGCAAAATAGTTTTCTTAATGTATCTCTCCATTGTATGGTTTCGTTATCCAGAAAGATGTCTTGGAAAAATACATTAGGAATGTTACACTCGTATTTAAAATATACGAGAAGAGATTTTAATATTGAACTTTGTCTTTTGAAAAAATTAAAATGGTGAATTGCATGTAAATTTTAAATAGTGCCTTTCAAAAAATCATTAAATTTCTTTAATTGTTTTTTTGTAAAAGCTATCCCCATTTCAAAGGGAGAATCAAAAATTTCACATTTCAATTCATAAAACACTTAAATTTTATACTTTCGGAAAAAATGACGAATCGATTCCCCCCTCATGTAATTATGTGACATCTTAAAGTGAAAAATTATCATTTATTAAAATTTGAACTCTTTAGATATATTTAGATTTTTCCAAAATTTAATCAAGTCAATATTTTTAGATGTGTATAAGAGACAGGTATTAAGCACAGTATTACTCGTAGAATATAGGAATTAAATATTAGTACATAAATTAGCCAATCAGAATAAACGTAGTAAAAGTAGAATTCCAAGATTCTTCTCAGAGGAATTGCAGAATTCCAGAAATTTCAGGATTCTTGTACAAGAAATTACAGGATTCCAGAATTTCAAGATTTCTCTCAAAGGAATTGTAGGATTCCAGGAATTACAGAATTTTTGGTGTGAAGAATTGAGAAATTGAGGAATCTCAATTATGTATATATAGCAGTAGTGTTAGAAGTAGAAAAGACAGACCTCACAGTTTAAATTTGATCTAAGTGACCTTCCAACTCACAAATATCAATAAATAATTATTCTTTATCTCAAATCCACTTTTTACTATCAACATTTCATGTTAATAGTAATTGATACTTAACTACATTGGAACAATAGCTCTTGATCATGGCTATTAATAGGATACTAATTTGCAATTGTTTTACTTATTTCTTTATTTTCTTTTATTTTTATTTTATTTTTTTTGTTATTTTTTTTGTTGTACTAATTGATTAAAAATTAAAAGTACTAAGATAAAAATGTTATAGAGACTGGTAAAAAACCCATGAAACAAGGGTAGAACACTCATAGATTTGAGGATAGCTTACCAAAAAGATTACCAGCCACCATGCTGAGAAAAAAATTCAATGAAATTGCAATTCCAGGAGGCTACTGAAAACAATTATTAAATCTCTGTTCATTATATAAAGGACTCTACAAAAAACCTTCAAATAATAATATCTTTGGATCTATAATACTGCTAACAACCAATATCAAGCAAGACATTGAGCACCAAGTTATGAGTTTGTTATTTGATTTGAGACCCCAAATAATCATTTATAATATTTGGTGCTCTCTGTAAGATATAATCCTACAGAGAACCAGCACTAACAACAATTATTTAAAAGTGGCAGAATCAGAAATCATAGGAACAAACCATTTAAGATTCACCAAATCCTTATTTCAACAGTACAGCTAACAATTGGACTTAACCAATAACCATTATCCAGCAGAATCAGTTTTCAATTTTTATGTCAACAAGAGAATCATAGATTTTCTAGGAAGACCAGTTAACATTGAATCAGCAAGAGAAAATTTTTATACAGAATTAATCCAACACACCAGTTTATTATGGAATTACAGTTTTGTACCAATTATTAGAGAAATTAATCAAGAAATTAAAAGATACACACAACAACAATTTCCCATTACTTATGCAGATAAGGATAAAAGAAAATTACAAACACTAATAGTAATACCAAGAGGAATACAATTACCAACATGGAAAAAACAAAGAATTAAATTTCCACTATATCCATCATATCATCACACACCTGGTAGTATCATCAACATTACATCAACAGGTGTGTCCACATTAAATATGACATCAACATTTGGATGACTCCTATTTCAAAGTAAACAAAAAAAAGTAGAATTATTAGGAACTTATGGTAATTACTTTGAAGAATTTAAATTACAATCCCCAATGTCATCAGAATTTGATTACTGCCACCTCAACCAGATTTCAGAAACACAAGTCATTGAAAGATAACAGCATCAGAAGAAAAAGAAGAGGAGGATCAAAAATTTAATTATCAAAATCCAATTGCAGAAAATCTAGAAGTTGAAATCCTGAATATTCAAATCCAGCAAACTCTGAATAATCCAAACTTTGAGCTAATTAATTAAAAAAACTTACCTCCAAAAATTGTCATCAATTAGCAATCAATTGATCTGATTGCTAAACAACCTCAACAGCTGCCAATACCACCTCAACCACTACCCCTTTAACTACTACAACAACCAAATGTAAATCTAATGGCCTATGTTCCAATAGCAAAACTTGAGAAATTTACAGATGA
This sequence comes from Geosiphon pyriformis, assembly GCA_016748015.1. NCBI lineage: Eukaryota > Fungi > Glomeromycota > Glomeromycetes > Archaeosporales > Geosiphonaceae > Geosiphon > Geosiphon pyriformis. The sequence continues at coordinate 442,228 of JAAOMT010000518.1, forward strand.
AGAGGATGATGCATAAGTGTAGCTGAATGATGTGAAAAAAGCCATTACAGCTAATGGATAGAATGACACCAGAGCACTCCAAGCCATCTCTTATTTCTTATAAAATACTACTAACTTATGATATCAAAGTTTAATTGCCAAACCTCAAACATTTCAGGAGTTTAAAGTTGCATTCTTGGGATATCTTAGTAATAATAACAGTATTAATTGTCTAACTAACATCTTCACTACCATCAAACAAAAAAAAACTGAAGCAGTTATTACTTATTTGAGATGTTTTTACAAGAACTTATGTCAAATTCAAGCAATCTAAGTTGACTATTTTACAGCACTACAAATTCTAAACCAGTTTATCCATGGACTGCACAGTAGCATCCTTCAATGTGTATGCCTAATGTACCCACAAACCCTCCAAGACACAGTTACCAATACATGAGATTTTAAAACTGCTGAACTCAAAGCTAATCATACTCAAGCCATTAATTTAGTAATGAACAGATCATTTGAATTGGATTCTAAGCTGAAACAATTCAGTGATTCCATTGACAAAAAATTAGAAGGATACTTAGCTAACAATCAGGCAATTTATCAATCTCTACAATAATATAATAATCAAGGAAACACGAATCATTTTCAGAATCAGTCGCATCTATTATCTTTGACCAATCAACAGTGGCAGTAAAAGATGCATGTTTGTCACTACTGTGGTAAACAAGAACATTTGAAAATTGACTGTAGGTTAAGAATAAAAAACCAATGATTAAGAAACCAATATCAAAACCCCAATCACAGATTTCAAGCTCTAAATTAAAACCCAAATCTGAATTAATACTTACCTTATTATACCCAAATGATGCAACAACCAATTTATTAACCACCCGTATATCAAACTTCAATTTATCAGTCAACAACACCTGTTATCTATTAACTACAGTTCCAATTCATCTATTAATCACAGCCCCAAGTAATCTATCAATCTCAACAAATTCAAACACCACCACAAAACTTACCTTAAAACAAAACCCAAAGACCGAGAATAACACAACAAAGCTGAAGATTATCAATAGTAGTTCATCAACTAATCCTCAGTTCCTCAAACCAGTCATCAGGATCTCGACAACAAAATTTGAATACTGGGTACACCCAAAACCTGAATGCCTAACACTATTTAAGTCTTCTGGTTACCCCAGAAGACGTCTTATCCAACAACCAAAAACCCAACCAAAACAAATTACCTACCAACAACATACCTCCAGCTACCATAACTAATGACAAATCACTAACAGCAATTTTTCTATTTGAATTCAAGGAACTGTTACAAATACCATTGTTCAGTGGAACCACATTTGAAGAAAAACCCATCATTGCCATGTATACTGATGCTAAAGTCAATGGTTAGGCCATAAAACTGATCCTAGATAGTGGTTTAGCCAGCAGCATTATTACTAAGCAATTTATAGATCAATTAGGTTGCTAAGTTGACTGTGCTGCCAGTGCAAGAATTATTACTACTAATAGCACCACAAAAACACCTATTGGTAAGATTGATGAGTTTCTATTCGAAATCAATGGTCTTGTTATGCCCATTAAAGTTTTAATAATAGAAGCCACCCAATATCAAGCTTTAGTTGGTAATGACTGGCTGTCCAAGACCAATGTTATACTCGACTAGACCACCCAGGAACTACAACTCAGCCAAAATAGTCAATACACATGGGTTCCAGTCACATGTGAACACTTTAAAACTTCCTCAAGAAATCAATCATTGATCAAACTAAAGGAAGAAAAGAAGAAATCTACCTGGAAAGCATACCAAGTCTCTTGGGCTGATGAAGACCACAACAAGTTATTACTGATACTCCCATGGAATGATAATGGAAAAGAAAAAAAAAAGAATCTACCTGGAATTCTAACCAAGTCTGAAGAACTGACAATAACCAGGAAGAGCTAATAAATTGGGAGTGGGAAAAAAATACAAAAGAAAAAAGAAAAGGAAAAGAAAAAAAACCAATATCAACCACCACTGCTACTTATACTCTATACCCATATATTCTACCACAACTATCTAACTATCACCATCCAAAACTAATATGTGTTAATTGTGGCAAGAAATTGTTGTCAATGGGCACATGTTGTGGTGATAACAAGAAATACCAGACAGCAACTAAGTTTTATTGCCGTCCATGCCTCATTAAATGCTTTAAAAGACCAAAATGAGTTGGAAAATGGAATAATAAGCCATGCTTGGCTTGTGGAAAAACTTTCCTTGACAAAAAAATGTGGAATAACATTTTTAGGAGAGGAAGAATGTGCAACAAATTATGTCAGTACACAATTCTTATAAGTGACTGAATAAGAAAGGGAACACCCATAGACACAGCTTGGAGACAAGCAGTCAAATGTCTAGACGGCTGTTTACACAATGACAATAAAATCTGGCGAATGGCCTTTGCCAAAATCAAAGGAGCATCACTAAAAGAAATAAAAATAATTAAAAATAATCTATCTGAATCTATAAAACTTGACTGGAACCCAGAACCAGTCATAAATCTTTTGGATCCAGAACAATTCCATAAACATTACCAGAAATTAGCATCCACTAAGAAGGAACAAGAGCAATAGTTGGAAGAAATAAACATGAGACTATGTGACCATTGTTTGATTTCATGTAACTTTCAGTACTATAATGAGTGTGATCTCATTTACAATCTACCACCATGCATAATCTACACGATTCTAGAAAAGGAAAAACCAATCAACAACTGCACATTAGAATTGGAATCAATTTTCAATTATGATTCAAACTTTGACAATGACAATGACAAAAATAACAGTTCCAGCTCCATTCAAAATGGCAATGAAAATTATGACAATTCAAACTCTGATTCAAACCCCAAACAATACATTGCGCTTTCCAACCTCTCCAAGAAGCAGGAACTGAAATAATTCAACGACAATGATGAAGGTATCATGTCAGAATACATGCATAATATTAATACAGAGTTTGATCTAAGATACTTAGGGAAAGACACCATCAAACTGGAACTCCATTCACACACTTGTATTGATCTCAAAATAGCACTAGAAATCTTAGCAACAATCATGGTTTAACTAGTATTTAAGAGTAGTTTAGCAAAAAGAGGAATCAACATCAAAGAAGGAATAGTTGATACAGAGTATATAGAAAATATCATTGCAATGCTACAAAATGACTCAGAAAAGGCCTATGTCATAGAGCCAAATGAAAAGATAGCACAGGCAATATTTCTACCTCTAGTGAAAATAGCTCAGTTAGTATCAGTAGGAAACAGAAAAAAATTAAAGATCACAGCTAAAGGGATACAGGAATTCGGATCAACAGGTAGAATAGATATACCAGTTAATATGACAGAGGAAAAAGTTATTGACAAGAGAGAAATTATCTCTATCCATCAATCAATTTCCATTCCATTATATGACCAGTATATAATAATTATAGAGAGAAAAGTAAGGGATCAAGTTCAGATTTTTGAGATAGAAGCAACATTTTGTAAATCAGGAAAGATGAGATTAGTTAATCTACACATATCAGTCAAGAACCACAACTACATCAAAATTCCCATTTACAACAACACAGAAAATGTCTTTAAGATACCAGAAAGAACCACCATTGGATACTTAACTACTAAAATTAAAGATCAACTGCCAAACACCATTCCAGACTTTTCACAACTTTGCAAATATGTGGATATTATATCACAAACAATATATGAACAAAATAACTGTTATTTGCTCCAATCAGAACAATTGGAACAGATGAACTTGGGAAATCTAGATCCACTACAATGAATGCAATTCAAGATGCTACTCAACAATTTCAATAACATTTTTGCCAGTGAAAACAAATTTGGCAGAACTGACATCATCTAATATCAAATTAAAACTGGAGATGCAATGCCAATTAAACAGAGAGCATACAGAGTACTACCCATAAGCCATGAGATTATTTGTTAAGAAATCAATTGGATGTTTGACAATGAGCTAATTCAGCCATCAATAAGTTTATGGTCATCACTAATGGTACTAATCTGTAAGAAGAATGGGAAAATCTGCTTTTATGTGAATTACTGAAAACTAAATAGAGTAACCAAAGAAGATAGGTATCCGACTCCAAAGATTCAAGAGTTGTTTGATGCTTTTGGAGGAAAGAAATAGTTTTTAACTTTGGACTTAGACAGTGGTTACTGACAGGTAGCCATGAAACTGAAAGATAAAAAGAAAACAGCTTTTACAACACAAGAAGAAAATTTTGAATTCGAGATTATGCCATTCAGCTTAATGAATGCTCCAGCTATCTTTCAGTGGCTAATAAAAATTGTCTATATGAGACTACTATAGAAATCAGTAGTTATATACTTGGATAACACCAATTTGTTCTCAAAAACATTTGATGATCATCTGCATCATCTCCAACAAGTATTTGAAAGACTCAGACAGGCAGAATTGAAATTAAATGCCAACAAGTGTTTTTTGAAAAAACAGAACTCAAGTTTTTGGGATATGTTGTAAGCAAAGCTAGTATTAAAACGGATCCAGATAAGATTGCAATAGTAAAAAACTTTTTAGTACCAACCAACTTGACAGAACTAAGAGCATTCTTGGGATTTGCTAGATATTATTGGCATTTTATCAAGGACTTTTCTAAACTGGCTCAGCCACTTCATCATTTACAAACTAAGAATGTAAAATATGAATGAACAGAAACTCAACAAAAAGCATTCAACATACTGAGAAGAAAGCTTATTCAAGCTTCAGTATTGATATATTCAGATCACAGCAAACCATTCATTATCATTACTGATGCATCAGGCCAAGCATTGGGAGCAGTATTATTACAAAAAGAACCAGATGCAAGAGAACATCCAGTAACTTATGCCAGTAGAAGCTTAAGTCCAGCTGAAAAAAACTATGGAACTCCAATATTGGAACACTTAGTTATCTATTGGGCTGTTATCAAATAGAAAGAATACTTGAGTCAAAAGTTTGATGTGTACATTAATCACAAAGAATTGACTTCAATCCAGAAACAAAAATTTGGAGATGATTGCCATATCAGATGAAAAATAGAACTTTCATCATTTAATTATACAATACATATAAAAAAGGAAAAAAAAATGGAAATGCCAACAGATTGTCATAAATAAGACAAATCTAAAAACATTTCAACCCAAAAATATAACAAAAGATAAATATACAAAAATATCAACAACTCCAATATTATATAAATATCCAATTGTTCAAGAAAAAATTATCTTAAAAGGAACAAAGAAACATAAAACAACAATCAAAATATTTTATCAACCATCAAAATATACTTTACCAGAAGAACAAAAAAAATCTAGATCTACCAACCAGAGTAATCACAGAACCAGAAAAAGAGACAATATTATTTAACATACACTTAGAGCCAATAACAGGATATTTTTATAAATAAGCAACCATAGAAAGAACCAGAAAAAGATACTATTGACTATCAATATATCCAGACATCATCTAATATGTTCAAAATTGTGATGTTTGTCAAAAAAGAGGTAGAACAAAACCCAGTGAACCATTAAGAACAATTAAAGTAAGACAACTATTTGATTGTATCAGAATTGACTTAGTCAGACCATTAACAATCACCAGCAGAGGCAACAGATATATTGCAGTAACTATGAATTATCTCACAAAATAGCCAGAAGCAAAAGCCATTTAAAGAGCAAATGCAGAATCTATTGCTGAATTCATTCATCAAGAGTTGATTTGTTAACACAAATGTCCAAAAAAACTATTATCAGATCAAAGAACTCATTTTGTAAATAGAACATTAGAAGAATTAAGCCAAAAATTTGGGATAAAAAGACCATTATCATCACCATATCATTCATAAACAAATGGACTAGTTGAAAAGTTTAACAGAATATTGTGTGAAGCCATTGCCAAAATCAGCCAAAAAAATCAAGATGAATGGAATTTGTTTATACCATTAGTATTATTTGCTTATCAGACAATGAAACAAAATAATACACAAACAACATTATTTGAATTAGTATATAGTAAAACAGCAATACTACCAGTAGAGATAGAAATATGAACATATCCAACAGAACCAATAACAGAAGAGAATTTCCAAAAAACATTGTTGAAAAGAACATATAACTTAATGGAAACACCAGAAAACAAAAGGTAAAGAGCAGCTGATAACATTCAAAAGTTACAAGAAAAACAAAAAAAAAGACACAATAACCAACTACCAAAGAAACCAGTTGAATTCAAGATTGGAGACAAAGTACTTCTATATTATACTAAAGTGAAAAAACAATAGAGTGAAAAATTTGATCCCAAATGGAACAAACCATTTCACATAGAAGAAATTCTTAGAAATAGAGCTTATAAATTAAGATTAAACAACAAAATCTTAACCAAAACAGCACATGGTGATCGACTGAAACAATATCATTATATAATATCATCATCTATCAGTAATATTCCACAATTAGAAGTACAGAGAATATTAATTAAACCAGATGAGATTTCATGAGATCTAGAACCAATTATAATTATTAAACCAAACACATAAAATCAAACAACCAAGGAGTATATAAAAGACATGGTATATGTGACAAAAAACAACAGAAAATGGAGATTACTAACAGTATTCACTCACTAGCACAACAATTCTTTTAATTAATTCAACAACAAAAGATAGAAATTACAATTAACCAATAAACTATTAGATACACAAACATCAAAAAGAGAACATGAGACAAAACACAGAGAAAAACAGAAAACACTGTTGACAAAATAATCACAAAAGTAAAACTGGTAATAGAAACACAACCAAAAGTAACCTAATATTAAGAGTTAACTATAAAAACTTGGGATTGGTGGATACAACAATTTCCAAGAAACTTTTGTTACTTCTATTTGGGACAACACTTGAACATCCAGAACTTATATATAGATAAAACAAAATGATTATTTGACACAACAATATTGCAACAACTAAAACAATTTGTGGGAAAAAACAATTTGATTACACAGACAAAAGCCATTTATCAGCTATATACTGGATTTCAAGATTGACCAGAAATCTTAATCAATTCAGAAATGGACTCTATTACCATTAACTAAATGGGAAAAATAACAAATACACAATTTAAAGACTTACAGAACAAGATATTACAAGTAATTCTTGAAAAAAAAGTTCAAAAAATACTCAAAGACAGAAAATTAAAATTAGGAGATTTTGACAGAGTTCAATATTAAAAAGAAGAGAATAATATTACTCATAGAATATAAGAAGTATATTAGCATATAAATTAGCCAATCAGAAGTAACTGTAGTAAATGTGAAATTTCAGAATTCCTCTCAGAAAAATTGCAGAATTCCAGAAATTTCAGGATTCTCGTATAAGGAATTGCAGGATTCCAGAATTCCAGAATTTTTCTTAAAGAAATTGCAAGATTTTAGAAATTCCAGGATTTCTGGTGTGAAAATTTGAGAAATTGAGAAATTTTAATTATGTATATATAGCAGTAGTATTAGAAATAGAAAAGACAGACTTTGCAGTTTAGATTTAATCTAAGTGATCTTCTAACTTACAAATATCAATAAATAATTATTTTTTATCTCAAATTCACTCTCCACTATCAACATGAAGTGTTGATAATAATTGATACTTAACCATACTGAAACAATAGCTCTTGATTATGGCTATTGACAGGATACTAATTTGCAATTGCTTTTACTTATTTCTTTATTTTCTTTTATTTTTCTTTTATTTCTTTTGCTATTTTTTTTGTTGTACTAATTAATTAAAGATTAAAAGCACTGAGATAAAGACATCATAAGAACTGGTAAAAGACCTGTAAAACAAGGGTAAAATACTCATAAATTTAAGGATAGCTTACCAGGAGGATTACCAACCACCACGCTAAAAAAAAAATTTGACAGAATTGCAATTCTGGGAGGCTACTGAAAACAATTATTAATTCTCTGTCCATTATACAAAAAACTTCACAAAAAACCTTCAGATAACAATACCTTTGGATCCATAACACTGCTAACAACCAATATCAAGTAAGACATTGAGCACCAAGTTATGGGTTTGTTATTTGATTTAAGACCCCAAATAATCATCTGTAACAACATCTTATACAACACATTAAAAAAACTATTAAATACTTACAAACACTTGAACAAAAAACAAATATTAAATTACCACTTTTAATCACACTATTTTTAATTTTATTTGTTCAATTATAAATATCCAATTTTTCAATTATTTGGTTTTTAAAACCAGAAAACTTTACTTTATCTAAAAGTCTTATTTAGCAACAAAACCAATATTAATCAGTACTAATTTTATTGATTACTTATCAAAAAACCAAAGTAATTATTCTGAAAATTTAGGTAACAAAAAAAATGTTTCTGAATTTACTAAAAAAAAACTGCTAAAAAAAAAAAAAAAAATAACAACTGTTTACATTGCAAAAATTTCAGAATTTACAGAAAAAAATACTAATACTAGTCTTTAAAAATGACTTAACAAAGTTTTAAAAACAGAAGATGTTAATAGATAAAACACAACAAGAAAGTTGAAAGCAATTTTTTATTTTTTTCAGAAAACAACAGAAAAATAGTTTGAAAACTTAAATAAACTTTTTGAAAACTAATAAGCATTTAAAAATGTTCTTTTAAAACAGTTTATTGACAACAATATCTTTATCATTCTCTAAAATTGGTTTAAAACATTAAACAAAAATTTTCTAAATCTGTTATAATTTATTTTAACAAATTTGTCAGTTAAAAACCAATGATTATTATTCTAATACTTAAATTTTAAACCAATTTATTACTAGACTCAAAAACAAATTAATAAAAAAGGTTTGCTTATATGTCTCTAAATATTTAGTTATAGTTATTCAATATTCAAAAGTCTATAAAATAGTTATAAAAAAACCAATTATATCAAACTTATCAATTTAACTATTGAAAAAACCAGCTTAGCAGCTAAAAAAAATTAACTAACTAATCAAAAAAGCCAAAAACTATTTTATTAATTAACAACAATAGCAATAAAAGTATTAGCCACCTCAATAACACAACTAAAACAATAATTTACCATTATTTAATAACTAACTTCAAAGCTGTTATTATTATAGAATTTTAAGATACTAGAAACAAGATTGCAAGAAGTTACAACAAGATTAACAACAAAAAAATAATTAATATTATTTCCAAAATTAGCAATCTTATTACCAACTTCTATCATTAGCTTATTATTTATTAAAATCTTAATATTAAAACAATTATTACCAATTTGTTTTACAACTAATATAACAATATTAGCAATTTTTACAGATTCAATAATATTAATTACTATTTATTTAATAATACTAAGTACTTACTAAAAAATTGGTTTAACAAACCCAATTTTTATCTCAAAACTAATTTTTAATAAACAACAACAGAACAAATTTCAATAATTAATTAGTTTTCCAAAGCAATTTACAACAGAAATTTACACACTACTATATTTAACTTAGTTACTTAACAATACCAAAAAAATCGGATTTTTAACAAACTGTACTTTTTAAAAGTAAAGTTACAGCAATAAAACAAAACTTTTTCAACAATAATTATACTATTTTATAATTTAAAATTGCTAAAAATACTAATCTTTTAAATATTTTTCTATTTGAATTCAAAGCAAACAAATTACCATTTTTGTTTAGCAATACAATTATTATAAAACAAAAACAATTACTGTTATATATACTAAAACAAATATTAAAGGAAAACCAATTTAATTAATCTTAAACAATAAATTTGCTGAAAACATTATTACTTATTAATTAATATAACAGCTTAAGTAAATATTAATAAACCTGCTTAAATAATTATTGTTATAACAAATAGTATAAAAAAAATTCTATTTGGAAAAATTAACAACTTTTTTTTTATAATTAATAGAATTATTATTCCAATTAAAGTTTTAGTCATAGATATATCTCAATATTAAGCTTTTGTCAGCAATAATTGACTTTTTAAAGCCAATACAAATTTAGATTGAGAAATCCAAAAATTAAAAATCTCATATTAAAAACAATATACTAGAATATTTGCTATTTATAATATTTTTAACAAATAATTTAAAAAAGTCTTAGTGTTTGAATTTGAAAAAAAAGCTAATTACCAAAACTTAGATAATTCTTAAATTAATATTTAATTGGGCTGAAAAAACAGATTAATTATTTAAAATATCTATATCACAATCAAAAATATTATGGGCTAAAAAAACTAGTTAATAATCTATTTTTGCAATTAAACTAGTTAACAGTTAATATGGCTTATATTTAAAACCAAAACCAAAAAAACAATCACCTTATATTTCACTTATTGCAACAAAAAGCTTTTATTTATAAAAGTTTACATATTATCAGAAAAAAAATATAAAACTTGTATCTGTTATTACTATAAAATCTGTTACTAAATACAATTTGACAGCCCAAAACAAAACAGAAAATAGAATAACAGATTCTGTTTTACATGTAAAAACTATCAAAAAAATACAACTAAATTAATATTACAATAAGAAGAAAAATTTGCAATTAAACTTGTTAATATGTTTTATTAATCTTAAAAAAAGTAAAAAAAAAACTTTTTTTAATACAATATATATTAGTATTTTTAACAAACTCTATTATAATTTACATAATGCTAAAATAATTTATAATCTTGTTATAGTTTTAAACAATAAAGCTACTTAGGAAGATGTTTGTCAAATAAAAGAAGCAAAATACATTAAATATATAATAAAATTAGCTAAATTTGATTATAAAAATAAAATAAAACTTTATTATCTAATTTTTAGCTATGCATATTTTTTAAAAAAAACTCAAATTTAACAATTAAAACAAATAATCATTTAATTATATGAAGAATATATTATGTTTTATAATAACTAATAGTGTTTAAAATACTATTTTTTTAGTATACTATTACTATTAAAAATAATAAATACAAAATCGAATTTGAAGAACCTAAAGAAAAAAAAATTGTTAATAACACCTATCTATTTACTCAAAAATTAACCAGTATTATAACTAAAATACTTTAATAACAATGATTAAGAGATTAAACCAAAAAAAACTTATAATATTAATATAAAATATAACTCTACAATATTCACAAAAAATACTCTGGTTCTCCAACCAAAGTTTTTAACAAAAATTAATTTTAAAATTGCTTTTAAAATTTTATTAGGAGCAATAGTTCAGATTATTATTGGCAAATAAAAAAATTAACATTAAAAAAAGAGTTATAGATATAAGATATACAAAAAACATTACTGTTATATTACAAAATAAAATTAAAAAATCTTTTAAAATAGAATATGATAAAAATTGTTCAAGTTATTTATCTACTTTTAATTAATATTTCAGATTTACAATCAATTGATTAAAGAAAACAATTAGGCAAAAGCAATAAAAAAACTCAAGATTTTGGTTTAATAAGATAATTTACAGTTTCAGTTAATATTGTACTTAATATACAGAATGAATTTTACCAAATTTTGTGACTTTTCCAACCAATTATTATTTTACTCTTTGGAAAATATTACGAAATTTACATTTGTTTAAAATCTATTATCACACAACAAATTTTTAAATCAAATAAACAAATTTATACAAAGCACAAAATTTCAATTCCAAATATTTATATTCTTAAAAGAATAAAAAAATTCAAAGTTATATTTTATAATTTTAATAACTATCTTATTATTTTATTAAATAAATTAGAAATCAGAATCATATATAACAATATTTTTCAAAAAAAACTTCTCAAATTGTTTCTAATTTTATTAAAATTGTAAAACAAACTCTTTTTTAAATTTAAGTATTATTTTTAGCACTAAAAATTATTATATCATTAAAAAAACTATCTCAACTTAATATAAGTCTACTAAAACTACAACAGTAAAGACAATTAAAACAATTTATTATTAAATATGTTAATATATTTATAAGAGATAATAATAATTTAAAAAAAACCAATATTGTTTAATATTAAATTCATATAAAAGATGCTTTATTAAAATGTTAACAAACATACTAAGTTCTATCTACTAGCTACTAATTTATTAGAAAAAAATATAACAAATGCTCAATAATAGTCTTATTTAGTTATCAAAAAGCTTTTAAGTTTTATTAATAGTTTTAATTAAAAAGAAAAATAGAAAAATTCGATTTTGTATTAATTATTAACAACTGAATAATATTATAATTAGAAATATATATTTTTTATCTAAAATTGACAATATGCTAAATACTTTAAGAAAAACCAAGTTCTTTTCAACTTTAGACTTGAAAAATAAATACTAACAAGTCGAAATAGATTTAAAAAACCATTTAAAAACAGTCTTTACTACTTAAAAAAAGAAACTACAAATTTAATATAATGTTTTTTAAACTTTATAATACATTAACAATATTTTAAAAACTCATAAATATTGTTTACAAAGAATTTTTATAATAATTAATAATTGTTTATTTTAATAACACTAATATATACTCTTTAAATTTTGAAGCTTATTTGATTTACTTGTAAAAAGTTTTTTAACAATTATAAAAAGCAAAATTAAATTTAAACATTGGCAAATATTACTTTAAAAAAACAAACTTGGCCTTTTTTGGCTATATTGTTAACAAAAATAGAGTTAAATCTAATCTAAAAAAAATTAATGCTATAAAAAATTTCAAAGTTCTTCAAAACATTATTAAATTAAGAAGATTTATTAAATTGGCTTTTTATTACCAAAAATTCATCAAAAATTTTTTGGAAATTGCCAAACTATTCAACTATTTGACCAACAAAAATGTTAAATATCAATAAATCTTTATTTAACAAAAGACTTTTGACATATTAAAAAAAATTAACAACAGCTCTAATTTTTGTTTATTCTAATTTCAACAAACTATTAATGCTTTATATATTACATTTGATGCTATCTTATTATAATTAAATAATAATAACAATAAACAAGTCATTACTTATGCCAACAGAATTTTTAAACTTACAGAAACAAAATATGAATCTATTAAATTAGAAACAGCAGTTATTATCTGGACTTTTAAATATTTTTAACAATACTTATAAAAAAAAAGAATTTAATATTATTACTAACAATATTGGTCTTAAATAGCTTAACAAAAAGAGTTTAGAACTTAATGTTGTTACTTATAGAAAAAAAAACAAATATAGAAAAATAGTAGACCAATAAGAGAATAGTAGTTAGCATGTGAGCACATTGCTCAGCAATGTGAAGCAATGTCAGAAATCATGGCACATTGCTCAGCAATATGGAGCAATGTTAGGAATTATGGCACATTGCTCAGCAATATAGAACAATGTCAAAAAAATACAGCACATTGCTTAGTAATGTGAGCATTGTTTGAAGAATTATAGCACATTGCTTGAGAATGTGAGCAATCTCATAGAACTCAAATTATGTATATATAGTAGTAGCATTAGAAGTAGAAAAGACAGACCTCTCAGTTTAGATTTGATCTAAGCAACCTTCTATTTACAAATATTAATAAATAATTATTTATTATCTAAATCCACTTTTCATTATCAACACTTCATGTTAATAGCAATTGATACTTAACCACACTGGAACAATAGCTCTTGATCATAGCTATTGATGAGATACTAACTTGTAATTGCTTTCATTTATTTTTTTATCTTTTTTTATTTTCTTTTATTTCTTTTTGTTATTTCTTTGGTTTTACTAAACTGATTAAAGATTAAGTGCTGAAATACAGATGTCATAGGGACTGGTAAAAAACCTGTAAAACAAGGGTAGAACACTTATAGATTTGAGGATAGCTTACCAGAAGAATTACCAGTTACCATGCTGAGAAAAAAATTTGATGAAACTGTGGTTTCGGGAAGTTATGGATAAAACTATCAATTAAATCTCTGTTCATTATACAAAAAACTCAACAACAAAACCTTCAGATAAACCACATCTTCAGATATCAACACCAGAATACCAATCAAACACCAAGTTACGAATTTGTTATTTGACTTAAGACTCCAAATAATCATCTGTAACAATGACAAACAATTTTAATAGACTGATTTTTTAGCTAATTACAAATATATTATCTATTACAAACCTAAAAAATTACATATAAATATGAATAGTCTTTCAAGAATAAGACAAAATTAACACTAATACTAATTTTACTACTACTTAATCAAATAATTAATAATAAACAATGAATTCCAAAAACTACAATCACATCAAAAATTATTTGAAAATTTTTATCATGTCAAAAAATTGATATTTAAATAAAAAACACTGATTACAATACTAATAAAAATAATATTTTTTATACTATAACAAAATTTATTACTAAAATTATCAAAATTTAAATAAACTATTCAAATTAGTACAATAAAATAAAATAAAAAACAATTTTATATAACATATATACAGATCTTTTATTAGTATACTTAAAAAAAATAATATTATGTAAAAAATACTTAAACATTATTTTTGGCTTTATATACAAAAAATTATTTGACAACATATAGAATTTTGTAATAGTTGTCAAAAAAGAAAAGAAACTTGTTTTACTAAATCTTTAAATTCAATTAAAGTTAAATAATTTTTTAATAGAATTGGTATTAATTTAATTGAACCACTACTGATTACAACTTAAAAAAACTGTTATATTATAATTGCAGTAAATTATTTTACCAAATAGTCTAAAGCCAAAGCTATTTAAAGAGCAAATACAAAATCAATGGTAAATTTTATTTACAAAGACATCATTTGTAAATACAAATGCTTGAGTAAACTTTTATTTAATAAAAAAACATATTTTGTAAACAATTTAATACAAGAAATTTGTAAAAAATTCAATATTAAATAACTTTTATTATTACTTTATTATTTACAAACAAATAAACTAGTAAAACAATTTAACTAAACATTATATAAATCATTAATCAAAGTTTTAACTAACTTTAAACAAAAATAAGATATCTTTGTTTTATTAGTATTATTAGTATATAGAATACTAAAACAAGATATAATAAAGCACATACTATTTGATTTGACTTATAAAAAAACAGTAATATTATTAATTAATTTTACTATAAAAACATATCCAATACAACCAATTACAGAAAAAACTTTTAAAAAATATTTCAAAAAAGAAGTTATACTTTACTTAATATATTGAAAAGAAAATAATAAATTGCAGCCATTTATATTAAACACTTTTAAGCTTAACAAAAAGAATAATATAATAACAAACTATTACTTATTACTAATAAATTTAAAATTGGAAATAAAGTTTTTTTATATAGAATTAAGACTAAAAAACAAAGAAATAGAAAATTTAATCATAAATAGAATGAACTATTTTATATCTATAAAGTTCTAAACAATAAATTATACAAATTAAAACTTAATGACAAAATTTTAGCAAAAGTTGTACATAAAGATTAATTGAAATATTATTACTTTAAAACTAATTCTGAATTATTAATTTTACAAATTAGTATATATTCTTCTTTAATTAAATCCAAAAATATTTTTCAAAACTTATAATTAATAATTGTAATAAAACAATAATTAAATTAAGATATTTAATTTATTTATTATATTAGTATTTTTTTTAAAAAATAATATAAAAACATTAAAGAAAAATAAAAAGATAATTGTTAAAAAAATATTTAATCCAAAAATAATTTTATTTTTCACAAAAATTTAGTATTTTTCATAAATTATAATAATTATTTCTTGAAACATTTAACAAATATTCCAAAAATTAATGTTAGCTTTAAAAATATTTTTTAACTTATCTATAATAATTAATAAAAGCAGTAAATATATTTCTATTTATTGATACTTCTAAATTAAAAAAACACTGTACCAATAAAAACTAAAATTCAATACAAATAATCTTACTTTAAAAGCCATATAAAAACAAATTTATTATAAATTTAAGACAATAGTTGAATCAACAAATATGCACTACAAATTCAGAACAGTTTTTAAACTTCATAACTTATTTAATACTTGCAAAAACGTTTCACAAAATCTAATACTCTAATTAATAAAGATACAATATATTGATAAGTTCACAAAACTGAAATTTTAACAATTTTTAGATCAAATTACTTTAATAATACTGAATTATTATCTAGATATTACAGATAGTACTTAGATTTTAACAAAACTTAATCTTAAGAAAAAAATTATATTATCAGTAGAAATTTAAGATATTAATTAGCATGAAATTATTTTTATAATTCTTATTATTAATTTATATATATTATTATTTTAATTTATTACTTATTATCTTATTAAATTATTTGAATTACTATTTAACTAATAATTCAATTTGTAAATTACACAATACTCCAAACTATATAACATTCAAAAATTTACCAAAATTTGTAAAAATTCACCAAAATAATTAAATAATTTATAAAAATAATCAGTAGTTTGTTAAAAATATATCTTTAGTATAGCAAAATAATAGCAAAAAAAAAATACAAGTTTATAAACTAGTATTATAATAAGTTATATAAAAGAAAAGCTTTGTTTTTTAAAAAAATATATTTTAGTTAAAATTATTTTTTATTAAAAATATTTTTTTAATATTTTTTATTTTATTTTATTTAATGAGTAAGATCCAAACACAACTTAGTGCTATATATCAAAGAAATGATTTAAACTAAGTGTGAATCATGTACTTTCTACACGTAACCAGCCACTCGGGCCAATCAGGACAACACTACACAGCTATATAAACCGAAACTGGATCACCTAAACCAGAAAAAAACAAACTGAATTTACAAAAGCCAAAACAAATACCAAAACCATTAGCAATACCAAGCAATTTGACTACACCAGCAGAAAACCTCGAAGTCAAACCAGAGACTGAGATAAGAGTCAAGCCATCAAGTAAAATTAACCCATTCTTCTCTATATAAGCATGATGCTTAGCACGAACTGATCAGATATTAGCCCTAAAAGTAAAACCAAGAGAATACACAAATTCAACAACTTTCAAACTGGCAACCTTAAGATTGTGGAAGATGGAGACAGCTTTACAAAACCAGCCATCAAAAACAAAACCTTTATAAAAAACTATGAACACATAAGAATCAGAGACACAGGATGACAACAGTTGCAATACACCCAAAAAGAAATGAGAAAGACCAGAAACTGCCTTCCAAGAGCTCATATAAGATTCTAATAAACACCACCAAGCAGATTCATTAACCTTACAAGAGAACACATGATCTAACACTTCCATCTCACCACAATATAAGCACAATACACTAAAATACAGCCTACTATAAAGACACTTCCAAACAGCAACTGGCAGCCAATAGTGCAAAGCTTTCATGAAATAAGTGTATGCATTAGCCAAGAGTTTGCTGGTGAAACCAGCAGCCATATGCGAGTCAAGATGTCACACCAATAATAAGTAAAGCCAATCAACTTCAAAAAGCAAACAACCAGCCAAAAACTTAGAACCAGATCCAATCTTCCAGCACACACAGCAAACTGAATAATAAATATTATGAACAAAATATCTGAAGTTGCTAGAAACAATTCCACTATTAGCAATCAAAAAGTATTCATTTAGGCAGGAAGAAAGATGTCAATTAAAGAGAGAAGCAGCACCAGCAATCGTGTCAATGCATTCATTACCCAAAATACCAAAGTGACCCTTCATCTTATGCCAGCTGACTTCCAAATTCTTACTGCAAATAGCATTGATTATATAATGATCTTCGACCCAACATTGATTATAAAAGTCAGGACATGCCAGACTCAATTCTGATTTACAAGCGTTTAAAGCAGATTAACTATCCAAAAAAAGTAGAACAGAACTTGATGGGAGAACACATTTTAAAGCCAGTACAATAGCTTGCAACTCTGCCAAAGTAGACAACATCAAACCCAATACACAAACACCCAAACCCAAATCAATGTCTTCAAAATATGTGGCAGCACCAGTTCTACAGCTGGCTGTGCCCAAATTACTAAGGGACCCATCCATGTATACTGACAAGCTGCTAGCACCAGCTTGCAAAAAATGATCACAAACAGACACAAAGTTGCTAGATTCAAAAATATTCAAAGGACCAACACTATGCAAAAATGGGAGGAGAACAGAAAAGGAGCCCATACCATTGAAAAATGTAATAGAAAGCTTGAACCACTCAAGAACAGAGCCACGAGAGTCTAATCTTTTCCAACACTTGAAGATATACCAATTAAATACAGCACTATAATGATCACAAAGTTGGTCAACAAAGGCAATACCATGCTGCTAAAGAGAAGAGAGAAACTTTGACTCACCCAGAACAGCAAACATTAGAACCCCATTGCAGAATCGAAAGAGAGTGGTCAAAGAGGCACTCAGAGATAATCCACAGTCAAGAAGAACACAAATTATGCCTGCCAAGAAGTTATTAGAAGCACTGATATGAATACGAACAGAAGAACTCAATGGATGAACAGGGTGCCAACACAAAACTTGTAGGTCATGGGACCTATAAGAAAATAAGCAGTCCACAATACCATCAGAGTTCACAAAACTAACAAGGAAGGCAATTTTACTTTCAGACTGAACTTGAGAAAAAAATTTCAAACCATAAAAAGAAGGATAGTAAATTGTATTACTGGGAAAATTGAGTGGCAAACCAGATTTAAGTTTCAAGTCCTTGTGAATAAGAGTATCCCACTTGTTACACACTTCAACAAGAACAAAGCTAAACTGCATTTTATAGCTAACTATAAGATGGAGAACTGCTAAAACCAAATACAAAAGCTGTTTATTTGAGACAGCCTTCCATAGAACCAGATTGGTGAAAAAACAAACATCTGAATTTGCCTTAGCTAAACTAGGCTTTGAAAGACCCTCAGTTGAAAGAAAAATACCCAAATACCAATGAAATTCACCCTTTTTGGCAATAGAGATTGGTGAGCCACTGATAGAAAGAGACGGATTGCTAACCCTGCTATTAATAAGAATGGCCACTGTCTTGTCATTATTTATAAAAATGTTATTTATCTGAAAAAATTCACTAGCAATATCAAGAATATGTTGAGTGGTATTTCGATTGCTACCAACCCAAATTGTATTATCAACAAAAGTGCCAGCAGCAAAAAAAGAAGAAAGTTCAGCCCAAGATTCAGCACAACCATTTTTGGAAATAAAATGAGAATTCAACTTATACTTATACACACTCTCTTGACACTTGATTTTACATAATAGAGGGTCATAAAATATGCACCATAGTAAAGAGAAAAAGACCTTTCTCTGGTCCAGATCATCATGTACCTAATAACCACTCATTAAACCAAAATCTGTCATAACATAATTGGTGCAATTCTTATAAATACTGCCAAAAAAACGTATGAACTTGCTGCACATCTTAATCCTGACTAAATTTTTTTCGAGATGCTTCCAGCCAACCAAATTATATGCCTTTTTCATATTCTGTAAAACCAACCAAAGCTTCCGATTCTTCTCTAAAGCATCTTCAATAACCAAACCAATTGCAAAAATAGGAGACTGAGTTGATATATTTTTCAAAACAGAAAAATTGTCCCCACAAAGAACATTAAAAGTGCTGCATGCTGTTACCAGATGAAATTAGAGATATTGTTTAGCATGAAATTACCCTTATAAATCTTATCATTAATTAGCATATATTATCGTTTCAAATTATCACTTATTATATTAGCAAAATATCTGAAATTATCATTTAATTAATAACCCAATTTGTACATAACACAAATGTAACCTAAGTGTAATGATTAATCATACAATACCCCGAAATATGTAACATTCAAAAGTTCACTAAAATTTGTAGAAATTCACCAAAATAATTGATAGTTTACCAAAATATCTAATAGTTTGCAGAAATAACTTGTTGTTTGCCGAAATGTATCTTTAGTTTAGCAAAATTGTAGAAAAGAGCAAAGTTCAAGTTTATAGAATAGTGTTACAACAAGTTGTATAAAAAAAGAGCTTCTTTTTTTGAGAAAATGTATCTTACTTTACATTTATTACTTAGAACCATTCCTACACACACAAAAAGAAATAAATATCAAATAATTTGAAAAACCAAATTCTTTAATTATTGCACTTGGAAAATCCCCAAAACCCAACTAACATTTTGAAATTAATTAGCTATCAATTTCAGTAAACTGTTAGTGACTCCAGGCCTGAATAGAAAACATTTCCCTTGATAGAATTCTATTTCTTTTACATTTCTTTTATTTTCTTATTACAATCATTAGGGTAGCTTACAGATGAGATTCCTGTAGAAGAGTTGACTTTCACAGCAAAGTAACTATACATTTTAGTGAGCTTCCAGACGAGCAATTCCTGAGAAAGAGTTAACGTTTACTACAATGTAACTACACAAAGCAACTGGCATGAAATTGGCCATTCCATTTATAAGCCCAGCAGTTCAAATTATAGGAGATAATTTGAAGATAAATTCAGTTATCAGAGGTTCAAACACTTCTCATAATCATGAATTAACAGTATTACAACAAACATACAAGAGCTAAGAAGAGACCAAAAACCTCTGGTAACAATGTCAACAAAATTCTATCTGATAGAATCTTAGAGAAAATCTTATAAGCCATCTCAATCAAAGCAATAGGTTGAGTATTCATAAGAACACCTTTCTATTTATACAGTTTGGGAATCATTGAGACTCAGGCCTCCTTCTAAGAGCCAGGTACAGATTTATCAGACAAACAGGAATTTAAAAGCACCAAAAGCATATTCAGAACTGCTTTATTACAATGTTTCCAAAACTCATTTGATATACCTAAGAGACCAGCAGCTTTATCATCAGGCATAAAAGAAACCACCCCAAACAGTTCATCAAACTCAATAGAACACATAACACCTGAAAAAGCTTTATCAAAAACATAATCCAAAGGTTGATATTGACAACACCAATTACCAGAGACATTATCAACCACTTGATGCTTTCTAGTCCAACCTTCCATAATGACATCAATCTTAGACTTAACCAAATTGGGTTTCAGGACAAGTTCATTATCAACAACCAGATGGTTGAATACCACTTTACGAAATAGGCACTTCAGCATATTCCTGATAGTATGATTCTTATTAATCTCAAAGCTCTTCATCCTTTTATCTATAGCAGCTCTGATAGTTGCCTCCTTAGTTCTACAAAATTCAGCAAGTTTGGACATGTGATAAGCTTTTCTAGCACCACAAAGAGCAAAACAAACCCGATCAAAGCCTGTACCAGAATCCATAATGCTTTGAATGGCTAAAGCCCCAACACTGTCCAAAGAAACCCAGCACTTCATAAGAGACTCAAAATTCACAATACTCTCTTCACATGAAGTCTTAACTATTTTAGAAACCAACAGCTCTAATTTGTGATATCTTGAAAATTCCTTGGTAAAAACATCATCAAAGCTCTTAAACCACTTCTTTTTGAACACTTCATTAGCCAAGAGAACCATAATTTTACAAACAACATTCCATATTGCATCTAAATCCAAGAACTTAACAAAGGCAGCAAACTTATTTGAAAACATCACAGCATTTGCCAACATAGCATTTTCAAAATTTTTCTATTTAGTTTTATCAGCACCCTTAAAATCAAACTTCCATCAGTCTCTATTCACTTGCTTGTGAAGAGAGTTTAGCTGCACATCCAAAAGCCCACCCAAATCCACAAACACAGCCCAATAGTTAGTATCAAAAAATTCATCAACATTAAACACATTATGACCCACTACTACATTAGCCAAATTCGAAGAAATGAACAAAAAATCAATAGTTTTAGCCATGTCTCAAGAGTTAGCCCATGTGGGCATTTTGACATAAGAACTTCCACCCAAAGAATTAACTAAACCAAGATCTAGGCACTTTCTGAAACTAGTACTTTTTCGAGAGCCATCTTCATTGAAGTCACCATCCAAAACAATAAAAGAGGATTTATTAACCACTTTAGCAATCATAGAATTAATATCATTAGCCTGAGAGAAATGAACAGCCAGAGATGCCCCAGCATAAAGCCTCAAGATAGACACAGAAAGTTTATTCTTGAATAGCAACTTGACCAATAGAAGCCAACCTGGCACCTCAGAAACCTTACAAACATGACGAGTTAGAGAAGTGTTTATGATAATTGCAACTCCAGTACCAAGAAACCCTTTGTCTAATCCAGATGAAAAAACTCTAACTCCATTGAATTTATTTCTAATTCAAAGCTTATTGCTAGATCTCAACTTTGTTTCTGTAATGATTGAAACCAAATTCCCAGAATCTCTATGTCAATAAACAACGTTCTTCTACTTGGCAGGGACATTGATACTGCAAACATTACACATTGCAAAATTCCACATAAAATCATTTATTGAGAAATAAAAGAAGTTGACAAGCCCAAGCCAGAGCACAAACAATTCAATTTTTCTAAGACAGATTCAACCGACACCTCCAAAGCCACCATTTTGGATTCTAATCCACCTACTTTGGACATCAAAACTTTAGAACTACTCAGACCAAGATCAGAAACTGGGTCAGTAACAATCGACAAAGATGGAAAAGGAGACACTGTTGTGACATCTAGAGCTATATCTGAGTCCAAATTGGATACAACAGATGTGAAAACAACCAAAAGAGAGATAAGAGATTTGGATGCCAAAGGCACCAATTCCACAAAACTCAATTTTTTCATAATACCAGAAACTTGATCTGTCAAAAGCTCTAAAGAGTGTTCCAGAAAAGCCAACCAATCAACCAAATAGGAATCACCAAAAGAATTAGAGTCCATTGGTACAGGCTTTGTGTCCAAAGATGAACTAGAACCTAAAAAATCTGATGAAATCACATGAGAGAAAAAACTACCAACAATTTGGGCTCAAGTTTTCTTACCAAAAGAAACTGGATAAGCAATTGGCACCTGCTTCTTTCTATATATGTTGGCCAAACAAATCCAATTTTAAAGAGTAACCACCCACTTACCACGAACACCAGAATTCCCACCCAATAAGCATGCTGTAGAAATATGACCAAACTGTTTGCAATGAGCACAATGGGCCAAAGAAAGACCAGTCCAGTGCAAATTTACATCCTTAAATACTAGAACAGAACCAATAGCAGCCAATTTAGATGCCTCATTAACAAAGCACACAATTGCACATCTATCATGTACATAAGAGCTAGGATTACAGCCAATAAAACAAGTTTTCTTACCATATGACTTCAACAAGTTTGAAAGATCATAAGCCATAGTACCAATTGGAAAAGTATAAAGCAAAGCTCGGTGTTAATCTCTGAATACCCATGTATGTTTATTATCTATAGCCTTTACTACATGAACAGAATCCTTTTTCATGATAACAGACCATCTAACTGTGACCAAATCAGCTACCTCAGATGACTTAAACTCCACTAAAGCTTTTTGCCACAGACTGATCAATTGCATCTTGATTGATACAATTTTTCTAAATTTAGAAAAAACAGATTCTACAGCTAATTTGAGAAGATTGACTGAAATCTCCTTAACAACAATTATCCAATCCAAATGTTTGTTTATCTGTTTAACATCAACATTTATCACAATTTTCTTATGAATTGCCAATTTCCTAGCCTTTTTTAGACTCAATTCAGATGTAAAAGAAGATCTAATAATTCCAAAAAATTTTAAGGGAGTCAACGCCCTCCCAAAACCATTAATTTGATAGAAGATTTTTTTTATTGTCATCAATTTATTACTATTAGTTTTTCCAGATACAGCTGATAATTTAACATCAAGCATGAAAGATTTGGCTGGCCTGAAATCGCATTTATCCAAGACACATGACTTAACAGCTGACAAACACTTAGCATCAGAAAATTTAGAAGCTAGAAGTGTTAAAACATCATTGTTACTGTTGCTTAAATTGTTAAAAGAAATCTTGTTCAGCTTACTACCTAAAACGTATGTTCTAGTACATGTCTTTCTGAGAGTAGCATCATCCATTTCATCATCAACTTTTGAAGCATTTGAATCAGCGTAACTTGTTTCTTTTGCAATCATATTCTTCATGTTTTCCAAGTCTGAGATGCCGCTAATACTGCTCACTTCACTGTTTACTTCACTGTTCCATGATCTCACAGGCTTGTCACTGTTAATAAGCATATCTATGAGAACCAGAGGGCCAGCAGATAACTCGACAATACTACCAACAACAGCAGGCTTCTTGGGTTTTTTATAAGATGCACTTCATGAATAAGCACTCATCTGACACTTGGTTTTAACACCCAACCAGGTCCCTAATTCAGCTGAAATAGACACTAACACACCAGTAGAAGAGCCTACCAGATTTATATTCATAAACAAAGGTATGTTGGAAGAAATAACTGCGAAACTTATAAGAGTAAGGGAGAAAAGAAAATTTACTTCTTTAAAAAAATCAAGCTCTCATTGTGACCAGGGGATCTAATATTTATACAAATTATTTCAATAAAAACCATATTAAAAAACAACAAAATTCATAATTACTTTACTTAAAATTTTCCAAATTTAACAAATATTTTGAAATTAATTAGTTAGTAATTTTAGTAATTTATTAGTAACTTCAGGTCTAAACAAAAGACAATTCTTTTAATAAAATTCTTTTTCTTTTATATTTCTTTTGTTTTTCTCATTATAATTATTAAGATAATTTATAAACAAGATTTTTATAGAAAAGTTGACTTTTACTACAAAGTAACTACATATTTTTTGTAAGCTTTTAGACAAATATTTTTGGAAAAAAGTTAATTTTTTTTGCAAAATAACTATATAAATAACTGGTACAGAATTGGTTATTCTATTTATAAGTTCAACAGTTTAAATTATAAAAGATAATTTAAAATAAATTTAATTATTAGAGATTTACTAGCTTTTAATAATTAAGAAGTAACAGTAAAACAATAATAATAACATTCAAGAAAAGAGACCAAAAATTTTTAATAATACTATTATTTTGCTATTGCTATTGGTTATTTTATTACTTATTATTTTATTGTTATTGTTAATTATTTTATTATATATTATTTTGTTGTTACTGTTATTTTGCTGCTTTTGTTATTACTGATTATTTTATTATTAGTTATCTTGCTGTTATTGTTAATCATTTTATTGCTATAATTTGGTTTATTACTAATTATTATTACTTTTGATTTCTTGTTAAATTGGCTTTTTATTAACTGGTTTTATATTCAAATTATTAGAAAAATCTTTTTTTTGTATAATTAATTATTTAAAAATAAACTTAAAAAAATAATTTATATAAAGTTTTTTTTCAAATATTATTTAATAAGATAAAAAGCCAGTAATTATAAAAACTTCTGTATTTATTGTATCTAAACATAAAAATAAATTAGTTATTGTTTAAATAATTTAACCAATATAAAAATAATATTTTTTACAAGTTATTTAATATAAATTATGTGATTAATTATTAGTTTCTTTATTTTTTATCTATTTTAACAATTTTTGTTAAAATATATTATTTGCTTATTTAATTAATCTTTAGAATTAAAGATGTTTTAAGCATTTATTTATAATATAAATAGTTGGTTATATTTTTGTTAATTTTCTAATTATATTAGCTATAAACTTTTTATTATTATTGGTTTAAAGAATAGTTAAAAGTTTAAATACAGTAAAAAGTTGAAAAAAAGCTTGTTATTTCTTTTATTTCTTTAGAAAAAAGAGCCATAGTTCAAAAAAATTTTGTAAAATAATTCTAAGTATAACAGATATATTTGTAAAAATTATCTGGTTAATTGTATATATCAATCAAATCTATTTGTAAATAATATATAAAGTCTTTTGTTAAAATCAGATTTATAGTTATTAATTAAGCTAAAAATTATTGTATAATATATTTAATACAGCAAAAATAAAACTGTTTTACTAAATTTTTAAATATTCAAGTATATTTATTTTTAATCTATAAATAAAAAATTATTAGTATTTATTTATAAAAAATTAAATTAATATTATATATTATATTATAAGTTTTGCTTATTTTTTTATTTTTTATTTCTAAATAAAATTTACATAGTTTTTTATATAATTTTTTTTTTAAACAGACTGGTTTTTTTGTTTTTTTAAGATAAAGTATATTTTGTCTTTTGATTTGTGCAATATAAAAGATAGTACATACTTAATACTTTAATTTAGAATCGAAATTTTCTTCTTTAAAAGTATTTTTTAATATTTTAATATATTGGTTTATGTAATCTTAAAAAAGCAAAGTTTTGACTTGTTTTTTTTCACTTCTAACTAATAAATAGCTTTCAAAAAGGTCAGAAAATGTTTTTTGAGTAAGTTATTCATAATTTATCAATGATAAATGGTGTTGAAAAGCCATAAAAAAACGCGTCAAATATCAAAACTTTGATTTTTTGATTGGCTAATGAAAGGGAAACTTTTTAATGGCCAATTAACCAAATAATGTAATTGGTTGAGTTGATTCGGAATCAACACAGTGTTGAATTAATGATTCCGAATTAACTCAAGTTGAATTAGAATCCCAAATCAACTTAAATCCTGTTCCAACTCATGACATATATAATAATATTAATGATAATAATAGTTTTTTTAATATAAATTACAATTGAAGAGCATACATGTGAATTTAAGATCTATACCAAAAAATCTTATAAAATCAAAGCTTTCTATTTTGTTTTACCTTTGATCTTTCAAGATGGTTGGAATTACTTCAGCCGGTAAGCCTTTGGTCAAAAATTATCTGCCTCTGAGAACTCAAACCAAAGAATTGTAACGACCTAACTAATTAGAAACTATATTGGACTCAAGGTGGTATTATTGCCCTACTCGACGAGTCAGAAGAAGAACTTAAAATTTATGCCTTGCAAAAACTGAATACCTTGGTGGATCAATTCTGGGCAGAAATTGCTGACGCGGTTTCCAAAATGCATGTCACTTTCAAATTTTCTCACCCTTCTTTTATGTTCTCTGATTTGCCCCTCTCATATTGATGGCTTATTCGATCCACAACCTGGAGCTTTAAGATCGTAAAATATCTAAAATTTTAAAATATTTGCCTTCAACAGAGAAATACTTTATGAAGATGAGGGCTTTTCCGAGCGACCGCTTTCAGCATTAGTTGCCTCAAAAGTAAATTTTTGATTCAAAATGCCTCTTGAAAATTTCTACAATTTCTTTATTGATTTAATAATAAATTGGAAACAAGGTTTATTATCATCTCGGAGAATTTGATGATTCCTTAACTTTTGCGTTGGGTGCTGGAGATCTATTCGACGCATCATCCAAGTCGGAATATGTTGAAACAATAATATGTAGGTTAAATGGGCATACAACATTATTTTAATATGAATATTAAAATGTTTAATTTTCCGTTTTTCTTTAGCTAAATGTATAGACCGGTATATCAGTCTACGTTTTGAGCAATATGAAAATC
The DNA here is from genome assembly GCA_016748015.1 of Geosiphon pyriformis. Taxonomy (NCBI): domain Eukaryota; kingdom Fungi; phylum Glomeromycota; class Glomeromycetes; order Archaeosporales; family Geosiphonaceae; genus Geosiphon; species Geosiphon pyriformis. Next base: position 469,784 of record JAAOMT010000518.1, read on the forward strand.
CATCTGGTGGAACTGAAATTGATCCTCGACTAGAAGATGTCGTCGAGCGAATGTTTAGAAGGTGCTATGACGATGGCGAATACAAACAAGTAGGCTCAATACTTTTACCTGAGATAATCTTGGAAGAATTTTCATTATATTCTTCTCACCGATTAAGGTTTTGTATTGAAATTAGGCTATTGGAATTGCCTTGGAAGCTCGTCGTTTAGATGTCATTGAACAGGCAATATCAAAAGGAAATTCATCTGAACTCTTATCCTACGTTTTAGAAGCTGGCATGACATTGGTACATAATCTGGATTTCAGAAACAAGGTCGAGCTAATTTGTTTACATGTCATATTATTGCCCAAATCTTGGTTCTTTTATATTAATATTAGATATTTTATACAGGTTTTGCAGCTTTTAGTCAAACTTTATCAAAATCTTTCTGAGCCAGATTATACATCGATCAGTCAATGTTTTGTACATCTCAACGATCCGATATCCGCGGCTAAGCTTCTACAAGATCTGGTCACTAAGGGCGACGATGTTTGGAATTCATATTTTAATTTATCTTTAAAGTTATATTTGTACGTTCTGTTCAACTTGACCCGTTCCTTGCCATTTCAATAGGTATATTTGCTGATAGCCTATCAAATCGCTTTTGACCTTGAAGATAATGCTACCCAAGAATTTCTTCAAAACGTCGTACGTCAATTACCAGCCGGTGCAGTATCGACTACGGCAGAAAAGCAAGATTTACAACCAATGGAGACGGACGAGGCAGAAGAACAAGTAATACATAACCCTTCTAAATAATTTTCAATAATAACTAAGCTTATCCTCTTACATTAATCAACTGTGGGGTATTGATGCTTAGCCTCAGAATCCAAATAACGAAAAATACGGTAAAATACGCAGCATACTCTCAGGTGAAGAGTCTATTAGGTTACATTTGGAATTTTTATATCGTAATAACCACACAGATTTGCTGATTTTGAAAAACACCAAGGTTTGTCATATAATATTATTTCTTGCTAAGAGTTCCATCGGAGAAATTTCTCAAGTTTTTTTTTCTCAGAATGCCTTAGAGTCCCGAAATTCTGTATATCATTCGGCAGTAACATTTGCGAATGCTTTTATGCACGCTGGGACCACTAGTGATGAATTTTTACGTCAAAACTTGGAGTGGCTCTCGCGTGCTACTAATTGGTCCAAATTTAGTGCGACCGCTGCTCTTGGCGTGATACACAAAGTATATACCCTTTCTTTGTTTAAAAAGACTTGCAAAGGCTCACCATCTATTTATGATCCCCTAGGGACACCTATCGCAAGGGCTTTCGTTATTGGCACCTTATTTACCCCAAGACGGAGTAAGTGTTAGTTCTTATTCGGAAGGTGGCTCTTTGTTTGCCTTGGGACTTATTCACGCAAATCATGGAGATGGTGTGCTGGATTATTTGCGAAACGCTTTGAAGAATACACCGACAGAGGTGCTTCAACATGGAGCATGCTTGGGTCTCGCTGCCGCTGGTATGGCGACTGGAAATGACGGTATTTCTTATTTCATTTTAGATTACCAACCATAAAACGGCTTTTGAAGATTGTATTCTCTTACTTATGTTTACCTTCTATTGGACAAAAGGTATATACGAAGAACTTAGAAACGTACTCTTTAGTGATAGTGCTGTTGCTGGAGAAGCTGCTGGTCTTGCTATGGGTCTTGTTATGCTTGGGACTGCCTCTGACAGAGCTATAAAAGATATGATACAATATGCTCATGAAACTCAACACGAAAAAATTATCAGAGGCTTAGCTATTGGAATTTCTTTGATTATGTACGGCAGAGAGGAAGAAGCAGATGCCTTGGTGGAACAGCTTATACGAGATAAGGTAAGATATTTACGACATTCAAATAGTAAATTTTATTATTTTGAGGTTTATTCCTGATATAAATTAAATACTACAGGATCCTATTTTGCGCTATGGTGGTATTTATACTGTTGCTTTAGCTTATTGTGGAACAGGCAACAACAAAGCAATTAGGCGATTATTACATGTTGCCGTTAGCGATGTCAATGACGATGTGCGGCGTGCTGCTGTCACCGCGTTGGGATTCTTATTATTCAGAACTCCCAAGCAAGTTCCCCGAATAGTCCAATTACTATCAGAAAGCTACAATCCGAATGTGCGTTACGGAGCTACTCTAGCTCTCGGTATATCATGTGCTGGAACAGGATTGTCGGTTAGCTTTTGTTTTCAATTCGTGATTTTTATTGTTTTGAAGTAATTTATTGCCCGTAAACAAATGTCACAGACGGTTGGATTAATCCTAGGAAGCAATTGACTTACTTGAGCCTATGACGAAAGATCCAGTTGATTACGTACGACAAGGAGCATTCATTTCTCTAGCCATGATTTTGATACAACAAAATGATACAACAAATCCTAAGGTTTGAGAAATATATTTTACGGAATTTGAAAATATTAATTTATTAACGAGTTTACTTTATTCAGGTATCTGCTACCCGAAAATTATATGAAAAAATAATAGCGGACAAACATGAAGATGCAATGGCAAAGTTCGGAGCAGTTCTTGGCCAAGGCATTATAGACGCTGGTATTGATTTCTGTCAAGTCTGGATGTTAAGACTGATCTTTAATATGCTAGACATATAATACTGGTTCTTTGCATCTTAAATAATTAGGAGGACGAAATGTCACAATTTCGTTGCAGTCTCGATCTGGTCACTCTAATATGCCTGCTATCGTTGGAATGGCTGTATTTACCCAATTTTGGTATTGGTTTCCTTTAACACATTTCCTGAGCTTATCTTTCACCCCAACTGCTATCATCGGCTTGAACAAAGATTTGAAGGTAAACCTTAAAACTAGAACAAACCATTTCTTATACTGTTTACTAATGATGTTCATATTGTAATCTTTTTAGATCCCTAAATTCGAATTTATATCAAATGCTAAACACTCGTTATTCGCTTATCCCGCGACTACAAAGCCACCAACAACAAATGTCGTAGAAAAGGTAATTTTATGAAGTCACTAAATATTTGTTTCATCCCAAAACAGACGTCGAACAAAGATTATATAATCCTGGTTTTCCACCATTTCTCCTAAAAAATTAAACTTGATATAAAGATTTCATATTAAACTGATATATTCCCATATTGATGAATTCATCTTTTTCTAAAGGTCGCAACTGCTGTCCTGTCAACAACGGCCAAAGCCAAGGCAAGAGCAAAAAAGTCGGAAAAAGAAAAAGGGAATGAAAATGCCGATGCTATGGATACGGTAATTTAAGAAGACAATCTTGAAATTTCTTCGCTTATTTCAAAATTCATTTGATCTACAACTGCATTATTTTCAGGACGAAAGAAAGGACGATATCAAGAAAGAGGAGGAAAAGGTGTGGATACTATTTACGATACATATTCCCATCTAGACTTTTTTATTTGATGGCCATATTTGTTTAGGAGGAGCCCAAAGACGATAAGAAGGGTAAAAAGAAAAAAGAGGATGCTTTCGAAGTTCTTGAAAATATGGCTCGAGTATTACCCACCCAATTGCAATACATATCGTTTAAAGAAGAATCGCGTTATGTGCCTGTCAAGAAGGTATGACAATATTATGATCTACCCATTCATACATAGATCATTTTTACTAATCAAATTTGAGATCCTTTAGGGAATTGTCGGAGGAATCTTGATGATGATTGATAAAAGGCCAGAAGAAAGAGAAGAATTGATTTCGCCTAGTGCACCTGTTGGTAAGCGAAACACTTTTATAGTAATATTTGAAACAACATAAGCATATATTAATCACTTTTTTAATTAGCTAATGAAACTAACGAAGAGGAGGCTGCTCCTCCAGAACCCTTTGAATACCCTTTTGATGATTAATATTTTAAAACTTATTTAAAATGATGCCCGAACCTCAAAAAATCCAATAGATCCCAGACTTTTATTTTCTAAAGAACTCTATCATGCACGAATTATAATGTAATAGCTCTTCTACCCTTGACCACTCCTTTTGATGCGTGTCCAAAATGGATCGTAGTTGATTTCCCAGCCCATCTGGGTTTTCAACTATTAAATCTCCATAAATCTTTAGGAAATGGTTCAAGTAGGCTTCACATAACTCGAAGTCCTTTTTCGAGGCGATACGAGATTCGATCGCGGTCAAAAACAATCTTAAATTTTGAAAATTATCATCCAAATTCACCGATCGAAATTCAAAGTCGATCGCGGATGGATTCAAGCTTTTCATAAAATCAAAGAATTCGGAATCTAAACCACTCATTAGTATTGAGTTTTCCCATTTTCTCATTCACATGCCTAAAAGGTTCGAGGAATTATACTTACAATCTCTCAGCGGTTCACACTTCTTTAGTATTAACGTTAACTCAGTTTCAATTCGAAGCTCTTTGGAACTTTTGATGATTTTAGTCACATCTTTGTCGTTACTTTTGACCTGGAATTCATTAACTGGCCCTGTGACGAATTTTGGGTTAACTCCAGGTAGGGTGGCCAAAAAAAATGGCGCCTTTTCCGGAATTTTTGGAGGCTCTTTTGGTTTATTACGTTTCTTTGAAAGAATTAAAAGTTTAATTAGGCAAAGAGTGTGATATAGCCAAATTTTAAAATTAGTAATACTTTAATTATCTCGAGATTCAACAAATTTAGCCATTTCAATTTTGGCAGTGTTGACAAAGTGATCATTTCTTCCGTTAGTTGCTCAGGTGAAGCAAATGAAGTTTTGATATCAAGTTTCTCCATTTCATCCATAAGATTTTCTAAAAACATCAATTGGTCACTGGTTAACTAGCAAGAATAACATATATTTCCAAAATATTTACCCTCAACATCACTATCCACCCCAGATGTAGTGGGCAGTGAAATTTTAAAGCTTTCTTCGTCGGATACGCTTCGTAGTGAAATGTTACTGAATTGCGCCCGATTAGCCCTTAAATAAAGCAAAAAATTGAGAAATTCCTCGGTGATTTCTGATATATATATATATGAAAAGAAGGTTGCTCACCATAAAAATATACCCACATTATCGACGTGGGACGTAGCTAAGAAATCGCCAGTTGGTGAAAACGTGACGCTTGTAGCCACACTGTCTACTTGGAATACGTCAATCATGTGTCCTGATGGAAGATCCCAAGTACGAATAGTGGAATCGAGTGAAGACGAAACAATCCAACGGCCATCCGAGTTGTAAGTCTGGGGTCAAAGTATATGAAACAGCTAAGAGTGAAATAATCGGGACCCCGCTGAAAGAATTGGAAACAATAAACAGCCTTAGCCTGATTTACAATGTCCGTGATTCTATTACGATGTCCCCAGAATTCTCTGATAATTTTATATGTCTCGACGTCGATCACCCGAATACACAGATCATCACTAACAATCGCCAGCAAGTTGCTATCTGTTTTTAGTTGAAGGTTTGTAATGGGTGACGCTATAATGATTGTGTTTGTAAGTGTGGCTGTTTGAATATCCCATATCTATCAAAAAAGCGATTTAATAATAATAATAATAATAATAATAATAAAAGAAGTTTGCAATTTCAATTGCAGAAAGAATCAAGTTTACCTTAACTGTGCCGTCTAGTGAGCTGCTAATGAGATATCTGTTAAGTGGATCACAAGCAAGGCCAGTTATCGATCTAGAATGCTCTAAATATTATGAGATATTTTGAAAAGGTTTTTATCAAAAAAACGACCAGAGTGAAATTTGTATTAACTTCCGGTTCCCCCAAAGGATTTTTTATGTTGACCAGACTGCATATTGAACATGTCGATATAACCGTTGGATGATCCTATAAAACCATGGTTACCACATGGACTGATAGTAGCAACCTTTAAATTTTTTTACAATCGTATTCTGTTTAGGATAATCCGAATGGAATGTCTTCAAAGGCAAAATATTTTCTACTCACTTTGGCATTTGATCCATCAAGGGGAACGAATACATGATTGCCTATGGCTTTTTTATGAAAAGACCAAGTACGTGCTCCATAAGTATTTAGATGACAAGAAATGATATTGTCCCATTCCAACTGTTTCGATCCAGCTGAAAACCAATAAGTATGAAGTCAGGTGTCAATTACGTTAGACGTTAGAAAAAGAGAAATATTCTAACTTACCATAAGAAATGTGTATGATTTGTGGTAGCTTCATATCATCATGTTTTAACTCTAGATTTTTAGATTTTTTACTTAATGATCCTAAAAAAGTGATAAAGAATTTTATAGATTCGCAAATTTCGAGTATGATTATAGTCATAAGAAAAAAACACATAGGTCAATATATCACCAACCTTGTGACAATTCGACACTTTGAGAATCACGGACCACAGAAAAAGCTCTTAAAGATTTATCCCTGGCTGCACTTAATATAAAATGTCCATTGTTATCACAATATCGAATGGTAGTTGGTGGGGCATGATGACCGCTTCTGGATTTGAGCATGCGAGGCAATCCATCTGTCCCATCAAATATCCATTCCTAAGAAGAGGATAAATAAGTTTTTCATTTTATAGAGGAAGAATCTAAACTAAAACATAAGCGAGAATCACTACCTTGACTGAATTGTCGTTTCCAGATGTAATCAGTATGGGTTGCCCATTCAGGAATTGTATCGATGGAATCAAACCATCATGAGCTCCTTTCATAAGATGAAATAAAGATTTCTTTTCTAAATCCCATAAAGCTATGTCACCGTAAATATTAGCAGTTGCCATTATGTGTAAATCATCTAGTAAACAAAAAATTCCATATTATAGTGCGGAATTTTTCAGCCTTTTGTTTGAATATTGAAAAACTTTTTAGTGATGACACATACCAGTCCTAAAAGATATAGAAGTTACATGGCCTTCTTGTGAATAAGTTGTGATACGCTCATCAGCTTTGATGTGATGCAGTATGATGGTCCCATCAAGCAAGCCGATTGCGATAACATCAACAACCGGTGATTGGGTGAGACATGTTATTGGGGATCCAAAGGAGGCAAACGAATAAATTATTTTACTAGGTATATATTATGTGATATTAGCTTAAAGACAAGATCAAATACGAATGGAACATTGTTGATCATGCTCTTTACTTTGTGCGAATGTTCCAAATTTGCATGGTTCCTTGGGTACTACCCAATAATATTTTATCCAAATATGTGTGCGGATGCACGATTGTCGATAAAGTAAACGATGAATCAAACTGTATCTCACTATATAATTCTAAGAAAACAAATATTAATTAGATTCGGAAAAGAATCGAATCATCAAAAAATTCAGGAAATAAAGAGACCTTACCACCCAACTTATGATTCCATATTATGAGGGTATTGGTGTCACTGAGCGCCAAGAGAAAATGACTCAATACTGTCAAAGAAAATATGCTCCCATGATCATTGCTGAGGAATCGAGTGATCTGCCGTTTCATTGAAAGAAAATAGATCAATACATAGCGTAAGCCCGCCGATCTATAATCTCATCTATCACTAATTGCCCAAGAAGTACCTCTTTTGCCCTATTGAAAACGATCACCTCTTTGCCGCAAGCTACAAACGTAAGATCATTGAGTGAAGCAATGGCTGTAATCGTCACATGTGTTTGAGGTCCTATTTTTCAAACATGTGAAATCAATTCGATTAATTAAAGCTCAAGTGGCATTAGCCGTTAAAAGGACAAAGGCCTACCTACAAACAATAGGTTCAGTTTTGTGCACTAAATCCCTCAATATATTTTAGTTGGAAAATATCGAAATTAATAAAATTCTTTATTATGAATCAAAAATGGACTACATACATCGTAAATATGAAAACTGTTCCCCACACAAGTGGTAAGAAAGAAGGCGGTGCCTCTAGCTTGAAGGCTAAATGCAATGTCATTAGTAACATAACCAATTGCACGAAATGGTTGAAATAATCTTGGTAAGGGGACTTGTGCTGTCTTCGGTAAGCTATTACTAGAAATTGCAAACGGTTTTGTTTTTCTTTTCTTATGGGAGGAGACAGCTACAAATTCCAGAGATTCTAACATTATGGGCTTGAAATTTTAGTCAAATTCAAATTCTGCGATTTTTTATATAGAATATTCTGGAAGTCAGATTTAAATTTCGCTGACTAATCATGACTAGTCTTTAAGAACCGATGAAAAGATTTTATCATTACTGTATTTCTCAAATAATTGCTTGGAAAATTTATAAAAAACCTAGGTGTATATTTTTATTTGGATATAAATATGTTTTTATATATTTTAGTCTTTTGTTATAACTATTACAATTATTAAATTAAAATATTAATTAAAATATTAATTTCATTTAAATTAATGTATTATTAACATTTAAAATATATGCAAAAGACTTTTTATTAAAAAAAACTATATACAGTCAGACCTCCATAAAAGAACCCTCGATAAAAGAACAACCTCTTACAAAGAACATTTTTTTATAGAACCAAATGATTAATTAACAATTTTCCCTCTATAAAGGAACAAGAACATAATTTTATCAAACGTTTATTCGAAATTTACCTTCATATAAGAACAAATATCACGTGCTAGATGTTAATTGGTAATTGGGAAAAGAGTTAGAACGTATTGAATTGATTTCATCCAATTCAGGCTTGCTAAAACCAAATCTAATATTATCATTATAGGCACATTTTCTAACAGACTTGCTAAATTATCACAATGTCGGAACCTTTATTCAAAAAACAAAAATGAGCAGCAGTTAATGATGCTCTTCATAAAGAAATTTGTCAATATTCCAAACATCACTATGGCACGAAACATGATGATATTGTAGCTTACTTTAATCATAAATATCCAGAACTTCATATTTCTCGTCCAACTGTCTCCAAGATAATCAAAGAGCATGCAAAGTGGTTGAATATTGAAATTGATGAAATTGATGAAAGATCTATTCGACACAAAAGCGTTAAATTTCCATTATTAGACCAAGCTTTAAGTTATTGGGTAGAAAACAAGTAACTACAACCACTATCGAATTCAATGATCAACTAATTAAAGAAAAAGGAAAAGAATTTGCCAAACTTCTTGGTATGCACGAAAATGAAATGCAATTCTCAAATGGATGGGTTCAAAAATTCAAAAAACGAAACCAATTATGTGTTTACCGATTTCATGGTGAGGCAGGAAGTGTATCAACTGAAAGTTTACCAGAAGAACAAAGAAAATTAAAAACCATTATATCCGAATTTGATCCTGCTGACATATATAATGCTGATGAAACAGGATTATTTTTTCGTATGGGACCAAATCAAACACTTGCAAAATGTTGAAATGTAGGAAAACAATCGATATATTATACTTACCAATTGTTATCGTTATATATTATTGTTATATTAAATTAATTGGGTTTTTTATAGGATAAATCTTGGATTACAATTCTTCTTGCTACAAATTCAACTGGATCTCACAAATTGCAACCTTTAGTAATTGGACATGCAAAAAATCCAAGATGCTTTAAAGGAATTAATACTTCTAACCTACCTATGATTTACAAATTCAATTCCAAAGCATGGATGCGCTCAGATATATGGAAAGCATGGCTCAAATATATAAATAAAGGGTTTCGAATTCAAAATCGGCATATATTACTTTTGGTTGATAATGCAACTTCTCATCATACTCAAATCGGGAAAGATTCATTCCAATTAACCAATATTACTTTGCACTATTTTACTTCAAATAGTACATCACATCTTCAACCAATGGATGCTGGCATTATCAAATCTTTCAAAGGCAAATATAAGCACTTATATTTTCAACATATTTTACATCAATTTGAACAAAAAATTAATATTGAACAGTTAAGTAATATAATATATACAGTATTATTATCATTATATAATATATAATTTTATCTAATATTAATTTATTTTTTAGAAATAAATTAAACATAAAACAAGCAATTGATTATGCTGTTCAATCATGGTTTCAAGTAATATCTGTTACAATTCAAAACTGTTGGCAAAAAACGGATATTCTTTTCTATAATAAAGAATTAGAAATTCAAGAATCCGAAACATCAATTGCTATGAATATATTCAACAATTTACCATCAAATGCGCAACAATTGGTCAAAAATCTCGAAGATTATACTGTAACAGTTGATGGATTATTGGCAACTGAAAATATTCTTGATGATAATGAAATTGTAAATATAGTTTTAGCCGATGCTCAAATTGAAACCAATACAATTAATGACTCAGAAGAATTAGAAAAATCTCCATCTGCTTTAATTACAATTACAGAAGCATATGAAGCATTAAAAAAGGTAATTAGATTTGAAGAGCAATTAGCAAAAGAAAATTTTATAGAAAACCAAATTTTACTTAGAAAAAAATTATATGATTACGAAAAAATGAAGGAAAATTCTAAAAAACAGGTAACAATTAATCAATATTTTAATAACAATAATAATATAATTGATTGATTGATTTAATAAATAAATATAGTTTATTTGATAATAATATAAAACTCTATAATAGAACACCTTTAAAATAGAACATAATTTGCATGTTCTAACTGTGTTCTTTTATAGAGATCTGACTGTATAAGTATTTGTAAAGCTCAAAAATGTAATTGTAAATATATAAAACAAATAAATATTGTTACAAAAGTAGAATATAATATTTAAATAAAATTTTTTATAAAAAAAATTGTTTAAATTAAAAAAAATTGTTAATTATGTTTTTAAAATAATATTTTTAATATATATAAATTATTATTAAATAAATTTTAATATATTAATTTTTAATAATTATATTGTTAAAATTTTTATTAAAATAATTGTTTTTTAAGTATTTGTTTTTTAATAATACTTTTTTTTTAATAAGTACAATCCAACTATTATTTAATATAAAAAAACAAACTAAGTAATCTTAACTAAATATAACTTATATGTTTATTACATATAACCAGTTATTCAGCTTAATTAAAACAATATTATACATTTATACAAACTTTTACACTATTGTTTATATTCAAAAAAACAAAAAAGTTTTATATAATCCAAAATTAACAGCAAATAACTCTATAATACTTAGTAAATAAACTATTTCAATTAATAAAAAACTAAACAAACTATAAGAAACATTGAACAATATCTTTTTATTATTTATTAAACCACTTTTCTCTATCTCTATTCTGAATTTAGACTTAAATATTCACAATTTACTATAATGTTTTTCAGCCAAATAATGAATAAAATTAATTATTATTAATACTGTCTTCTTTTTATCATTAAAAATCAATACTATTTTATTAATTTAATCTTTAAAAATAAAATTTTTGCACAAAATTGTATTATTATAATTAAAACTCATAGTTTTTATTAATTATCATATGTATTAGCCACTAATGTCATATAATTAGCCACTCTATTTTTAGATAGTAATTATTAATCTAATCAATAACTTAATTATTGACTTAATTAATAATTTAATTATTGACTTAATTATTGATCTAATCATTAACTTAATTATTAACTTAATTAATAATTTAATTATTGACTTAATTATTGATCTAATTATTAACTTAATTATTAACTTAATTATTAATCATTTTTAATAACTATATAAACAATGAATCTCTTAGCTGTAAAAAGATATAATCAAATATAAGAAATAACAACTATTATTTCAATTTTTCTTATATTATTTATTTTTCTTTTTTTATTTTCAAGTATTTGAATATCTTGAGATAAAAAATTATTTATTGGTATTTTTTTATTCTTTTTTTGATTCATGTAATTATAGTATTTAAAAATTATTAAATAAAATATAATTGAAAAGCATATCTGATATTTGATATTAAATTCTAAAAGCATTAATATAAAACATAGAATTATACCAGTGTATTATTATTTATTAACAATATAAACTATTTCTTTATTTTCAGATTCCTTAGTTATTTCTTGAAAAGAATAACAACTGAAATATTTTATAAGACTAATTTCATATATTAAATCTATAATTATTCAATTTACTTCTTAAAATTGAATTTTTTTTTGATTTATTCTATTATTATACAATTTTGTTCTCTTTTGCTATTCATTAACTTGTTACTTTAATTCATAACATAAAAGTGATGTTCTTTGTAAGGTTGTCAAAATTCACTTTGTTTCTTATTATATGAATAATTATTTATATTTGTTACAACAATCAGAAAAACACTTTACAGCACATAACAGAAATAATCTAGATTTTATTAAATTCAATCTTCTGTTCTTTTGCTTAATTTGTTTTTTTAATGAAAAACAATCCAGTAAACAATTCCAAGATTTTTGGAATTGGTTTCTAAATAAGCATTTAGCTAAAACTTATATAATTTATATAATATATTTTTTGATCAAGTTTATTTTGAAAAAATCTTTAAAAAAAAAAACAACAACATCAATCAGTTTTTATACTCAATAATCTTTGAACAATAGTTTTCTGATTTCGAATATTTGAATTACCAAATTCATATTTGAATTGTTGTTTACCAGTTAATTAAAACATTTTTTGAAACAGAAGAAAAAAATTACCAAACTGCTTCTGTTTTTAATTTTTTTTTAAGTAAATTAGACTATTGTTACAGGTTGAAGTAACAAATTAATGAATAGCAAAGGAGAACAGAATTGTAGGGTGATGGAAATAATCAAAGAGAATTCAATTTCAAAGAGTGAATTGAATAAGTATGGATTCAATGTACAAAATCAGTTTTATAAAATATCTTAGTCACTATTTTTTTCAAAAGGTAATTGGGGAATCTGAAGGTAGAGGGATAGTTCATACTGTCAACAAATGATCACACTTGGTATAATTCTATGCCTCACATCAGTGTTTTTAGAATTTAATATCAAGTATCAGATGTGCTCTTCAGTCACATTTTATTCAATAATCTTCAAATACTACACTTATATATTTCAGGAAAAGAGTAAGAATTAACCAACAAGTAATCTTTTATTTCAAGATGTTTGGATACTTAAAGGTAGAAAAAGAGAAATTAGTGATAAGAGAATGATTGAGATAAAAGTTGTTATTTTATTTATTTTTGATTATTTTGAACATGCTTTTCTACAGCTAAGAAATTCATTACTTATATAGCTGTCAAAAGTGATCAATGATCAGGTCAATGATTAGGTCAATGATCACTATCTAAAAATAGTGTGGCTAATTTATATGACATCAGTGACTAATACATGTGATAATTAATAAGAAGTATAAGTTTTAACCATAATATTATTCTTTTCAAAGAGATTGAGCTCTGGCAAAATCAAGCTATTTATGAGATAATTTATTTGAAGGGTTTTATCTAACTCAAAGCTAACTAGTTTGTTGAAGTCTTTTGTGGATAAGGTATATAACACTTGAGGTGAAATGAGTTTTGTATTCAAAAGACCAAATCTTTGTATTAGAGTTTTGGCTCTTCTAGCAATAATTAAAACTTTGGAGACATCTAACCATATAATGCCCAAAATTTCTGCTTGTATCTCTGAAGTTGTTTTCTTCATAAGTTTCATATCCTTTATGATTTCACCAAGACAACCATAGAGCTCTAATTGCCTTCCATATGACAAGTTTTTGTCTATGGATAAGATTTCTTGAAGTGTTTTTCCAATTGTGTTGAAAAGTAGGAGTATAGCTACTGTTATACTTTCCAACAGATATTTATCCATTTTACTACCAATTTTTTCTCTTCTAGTAGTAGTTTTCTTTGGTTTAATAATAGTATGTGTTCCACTGTTATCAGTTATAATGGTTTGTTTTTCAATAATCAGAGTAGCATTTGGATAGTTTTTGATCCAATACTTATAGAAAGTATAGAAGGTGTTTTAAATGTTTTGATCCAAAAAATAATTGTTCATGTCAGTTGAAGATACCTCTGTTTTGGGAATGGTGCATTTATTTATACTTGATTTTTGCTGATTATTTGAGTTAGTATTATCACAACAGACAGCCAATCAGATTATTTATAATATTTCTTGAGTTGTGTACCATAAACAGGATGATTATTGAAGATTGTTCCAGATTGATCTTGAAGAATATAAGACCTATTGTTCAAAACTTTGTTGACTATAAAGGGTTCTTTCTATTAGCTAGAAAACTTATCACCATAAATATTGTTTCTGTCAAAATGATATTCTAGTACTAAGTCACCAATACTTAAAGAAAGTGTTTTATAGGTTTTCTTTTTCTTAAGCTTTTTTTGAAACTGTTTTATCTTTTCAAAAGCAATTATTCATGCTTTTACTAAGAAGTCAAGAATGGTACCAAGTCTTCTTTGCAAAATGTCTTTGTAATTTCCTATTGTGATCTCTTCAAAAGGTATTGTTTCAATATTAGTTTTTATTAATAGTGTTGCCATGTATTCATAGAGCAGATAAAAAGATTTATAACTTGTTATGTTATGATTCACAGTTCTATAAGCAAACAAAGCTGAAGCCAGTACTTTGTCCTATAAGTTTGTTTCTTCACTGGTTTTGGTTAGAGTTTCACATAGTGTTCTATTAAAACGTTCCACTAAACCATTTATTTGAGAGTGATAAGGGGAAAAAAGTTTATGATGTATTCCCATTTTTCTACAAAGTTCTTCAACCAATGTACTGAAAAAAGCTCTTTTTCTATCAGATAAAAGTTCTTTGGGGCAGCCATGATGGCAAATGATATCTTCATAAATGAAATTGGCTATTGAGACTGCTGTTTGGTCTGGGGTGGCTCTTGCTTCTATCCACTTTGTAAGATAGTTGATAGCTGTAATAATGTATCTGTTGTTATCAGGAGTTATTGTTAAAAGTCCAACAACATCTATACCAATTATGTCAAATGGTTGACCAACAAAGATTGGATGGATATCTTCTTTGTGATTGGATTTATCTTTTCTTTGGCAGATGTTACAGGTTTTGATGTATTTAGTCTTTTTCTAAGGTAGGCCAATAATAGCAAGCTAAAGTTTTCTGAATTGTCTTTGTTTTTCCAAAGTGTCCAGCTAATGAGTCAGTGTGCATGTTGTATATTACAATTTCTTTTTTTTCAAATCTGATGACTTTCTAGAAATGGTCAGGATCTTTTTTGTTTCTTTTGTATAATTGGTTCTGGCAGATCAAATAGAAATTTGATTGTTTTTGCAAATGTTCTCTTTGCTGTTGAGTGTATTTTGGTGGGTATTGTCCTTTACCCAAAAATTCCATTAAGGCAGAGTAGTTGTTCAAGTCCATTATCGTGTTTGTTTGTGAAGAAATTACTAATAATTAATTTGGTTTGGTTTGAGAAGTTGTACTATCACTGGATGGTAAGTCTAGAGAAAGTGTCAGCATTTTAATGATTTGCTCCTTTGTAGTGTTGAATATTATAGTCAAATTCATCCAAGTGGAGTATTCAGCAAGTTATTTGTTTGTGTTTCAGCTTCTTTTTATTTCACAGCCAAACCAAGACTTGATAATCTGTTACCATTAAGAATTTTGCACCAAAAAGATATTGATCCCAGTAGCTAGTAGCCCAAACTACTGCTAAACATTCTTGTTCAGTAATTGAATAGTTCTTTTCTGCTGGTGTAAAGAATCTACTAACATATGCTATGGCATGTTCTCTGCCATTTTCATCTTTCTGTGAAAGGACAGCATTAAGTCTATAGCCAGATGTATCAGTATAGAGAATAAAAAGTTGGTCCAGATCAGGTTGCTTAAGAATTGGTTTAGTAACAAGTTTTTCCTTCAGAATTTTAAAAGCTTTTTGTTGATGAGTGCCCCAGTGATAATTGACATTTTTTCTGAGTAGCTGATTGAGAAAAAAAGCAATTTTGAAGAAATCCTTGATAAATTTGTAATAGTAAGAAGCCAAACCAAGAAAAGAGCATAGTTCAGAAACATTCATTGGTTGTCTAATGTTCTGAACTTTTTCAACTTTAGCTGGGTCAGAGAAGATTCCATTTTTTGTAATAAGATGACCAAGAAACTGGGTAGATTGGTGTCCAAAGAAAAATTTAATTGGGTTGATCTTAAGACCAGCATTTCTGAGCAGGTCAAAAATCTTCTGTAAATGTTCAAGGTGTTCATTCCAGATTTTTGAATATACTATTATGTCATCCAAGTAAACCAGAACAAAGTTTTTTTTTACTGATTCAAATACTTTATCCATTAGGCGTTGAAAGGTGAGAGGAGCATTGGTAAGACCAAAAGACATGACTGTGAATTCATAGATGCCATACTTGGTAATGAAAGCAGTTTTCTTTCTGCTTTCTAGATCCATCTTTACTTGCCAGAATTCAGCAGTTAAGTCAATAATTAAGAAGAAAGCAGCACCATTAAATTTATCTAGCATTGCATCAATTTTGGGAAGTGGATACATGTCTCTTATAGTGATAGTATTTAGTTGGCAGTAGTCAACACAAAAGCATAAGGTTTTATCTTTCTTGAATACCACTACAACTAGGAAAGCTTATTTACTCTTGGTTTTTTGTATGAATCCAAGATCTTTCATCCGGTTTATCTCTTTCTTAATAAACTCATTATTGTGTTGATTAGATTGATAATGCTTCAAATGGATGGGGTGAGTTTCTTTTGTGGTGATAGTGTGTTGTATTACATGAGTTTGTCTAGCGGTATCATCTTCTTTTGAGATAACTGGGCTATTTTTAGCCAACAGATTTTCAATGTCCACTTTTCTTTCTTCAGGAAAAGGTTCTCTTTGTTTTACAACTAATGATTGGATTTCAGGTGGTTCATTCTCAAAGAACTTTTGTACTTTTTTAAGTTCTTCTTAAGGTATCAAGCTAATTGGTTCCCAATTTTTGTAATAGATCAGGCAGGATTTGCATTTATCACTTGGTGAATACAAAGGTTTATTACACCAGCACCATGCACAAGGGCCATGCCACCAATAACTGTATTTGACTTTTTTGCCAGGTTTTTTGTCAAAAATTCTTCTGAGGATATTATAGTAGGGCCAGCAGATCAGTTTGCCATTCACCATAATTCCTTCTTTGTTAGCTTTAACATTGTCCAGAGGCTTGCCATTGCTGGTAAAAATGGTATAGATGAGTTCAGCAGTTTCTTTTTGTTTTTCTTAATTTTTATCATCATTGCTCTTATCATTATCTGATTCATCTAATTGTTCTTCTTCTTGGTTTTGTTGGATTATTGAAAGAATTGTCCAATGATAGCACTTAATCACAATAGGTTTCTCACCACATCTGATGGTTAGTTCACAAAGTTCATAATCAAGCAAGGCTTTTGTTTTCTTGAGCCATTTATTGCCAACTATTATGGTGTATTCTTTTGCTTCAGATACTTCCATGTCAGTTTCAATGCTGATGCCATTAATTCGGACAGAAACAGCTTTGGCTATGCCAAATCTTTCTTTTTGTTACCATGTATATTGGTCATTGGTCTTGTAAATAGTTCATCAATTTTTCTGTCAATTGCTTCTAAAAAGTGTTTGGCAATAATACTAACCAATGATCTACTGTCCAGGATCAAATCAATAAAGTAGCCAGCCACTTGGGCTTTGCAAATCAGAGGAGTGACATTGCTGTTGTCAGCAAATCCAGCTTAATGAGAGTGTTTATTGGTTTTTGGTGTTTTCTTCTTTGGTATTAATAATTTGCAAAGGTCTTTTCTGAATTGGGGATGGGTTATTAACTGGCCAAAGGTAATGTAAGCAGAAGTTTCTATGAGATCTTTGACAACAGAATATGGTCCAGATTTTTGTACAATTTTTGGAGGTTCCAACTTTGGAGAATTTTTAAAAACTTTAGCTTTTGGTAGTTCATTGTTATTAGTGGTTGATGTGAAGGCTTTTTTTGGATTTATAACGAAATCAACTTTGGCTTTCTTCTTCTTTCTTGTTGGTTCAGAAGTGTTGATTGCTAGTTCATTCATATCATGGTCATTATCAGTTAGGTTAAAAACATAAAAGAGGTTTTCTTCTGATTGGCTTGCACTCTTACCCTTTGGAGGTGTGCCTACCAATTTAAAGGCTAATAAACAGTGGCTTTCACTAGGGGATTCTCTCCAAAGAAATTGATGTTGGCATGATTGGGTCTTTGATTGGAAACATTATTATTGTTGGGTCTGTTATTCTGGGTGTCATTATTTCTAGGAGCTGGAGGGAGCAATAGAAGATTGTTACAGTCTCTTGAGAAGTATTCAGTTAATTCACAGCAATAACACACAGATGAGTCACAATTTTGCTGTTTTTAATATAGTAGTTGTTGGGGCTGATTTAAACAGGATTCAAATCTGGGTCTTTGGGATTGTTGGTTGTCTCTGACTGCTTAAGCTAATGGTTCTAATAGCCAAGCAAGGTTAGCAGTAAGTCTGTCTATTAACTGTTCATTAAGATCTTGAGTATGAGTGGCAAAAGAAGTTGCAGCCATTTGTGGAGCTAGAGCCATAGCAGGAGCAGGAGCAAAAACTGGAAGTGTAAATCCCAAATGCATCCTTTGGTTATCTTCAATTCTTTGTTCCAGTTTAATAGCCATGTCCATTGTTGGGTTGTGTTTTAAAGCCAAGAGAGGCCAAAAAGCATATGATAGATCAGTTCTTAATCCTTTTGTAAAGGAATGGATCTTTTGCTC
Source organism: Geosiphon pyriformis (assembly GCA_016748015.1). Lineage (NCBI taxonomy): Eukaryota > Fungi > Glomeromycota > Glomeromycetes > Archaeosporales > Geosiphonaceae > Geosiphon > Geosiphon pyriformis. The sequence continues at coordinate 488,369 of JAAOMT010000518.1, forward strand.
TTTTGTTTAGTTTCTTCCAGAGTCTACATATTTGATTAGCTTTCTGATAGCTTTGGCATATTCAGTCACTACTTCTCCAGGGCCTTGGGTTTTTCTTTCCAATTCCATGTGCCATTTGGATATTAATATTGGAGTTCTGAACTTGATCTCAAACCAGGTAGTGAAAGAGGTATTTTCTTTTTCAGTATTGGTTGGTATCCATCTAATTATTTGGTGTTGAGCATTGGCATCTGTTTCTTGTGAGAACCAGGTAGCAGGAGAGTCTTGGAAATAGCTGCCAACGATTTGGAACTTGTATTTTTTATCATACTGGTTGGCTGTGGCAGCTCTTTTAAAATCATTTAATCATTCAATTGGATCTTGTGCATCACCTCTAAATAGTGGTAGTGGGGTATTGTTTCTTCTTCCTAGAGTAGTTTGTATATTTTGGAGGGCAGCCAGAATGTTTGCTTGCATGGAGTCATTAGCCATTGGTTTAGGGATAACTGTTTGTGTAGATGAGTTTAATTTGCTTGATAAAAGATCAAAAACAGGAGCAGTTTAGTAGCTTTCTTCTTCTGTTTCAAAGAAAATTTCAGTTGCTTAATGGGCAGCAATCCAAATGTGGATTTGATGATTCAGATATTCGAAATCAGAAGGCTGTTGTTCAAAAATTGTAGAATACAAGAGCTGATTGATACTGTTGTTTCTTTTTTTAAAGTTGTCTTCAAAATAAGCTTGATCAAAGTAATAGATTGTATAAGCTGTGTAGGTTTCAGCTGAATGCTCATTTAGGAACCAGTTCCAAAAGTCTTGGAATTGTCTGCTGGATTGTTCTTTAATGGGAAAGCAAATCAAGCAGGAGGACAAAGGATTGAGTTCAATAAAGTCTAGATTGTTTTTGTTGTGTACTTTAAAGTGTTTTTCTGATTGTTGTAGCAAGTATAAATAATCATTCATACAATAAGAAACAAAGTGGATTTTGACAACCTTACAGGGAGCACCACTTTTATGTTACAGATTGGAGTAACAAGCTAATAGATAGCAAGGGAGAACAGAATTGTAAGGTAATGAAAATAATCAAAGAGAATTCAACTTCAAAGAGCGAATTGAATAAATATAAATTCAATGTGTAAAATCAGTCTCATAAAATATCTCAGTTACTATTCTTTTCAAAAAATAACTGGGGAATCTGAAGATAGAGAGATAGTCTATACTATCAACAAATAATCACACTTGGTATAATTCTATGCCTTATATCGGTGCTCTTAAAATTCAATATCAAGTATCAGATGTGCTTTTTAGTCACATTTTATTCAATAATCTTCAAATGCTATACTTATACATTTCAGAAAAAGGATAAGAATTAACTAACAAGTAATTTTTTATCTCAAGATGTTTGGATACTTGAAGATAGGGAAAGAGAAATTAGCAATAAGAGAATAATTGAGATGAAAGTTGTTATTTTATTTATTTTTGATTATTTTGAACATGCTTTTTTATAGCTAAGAGATTCATCACTTATATAGCTGTCAAAAGTGGTTAATGATCAGGTCAATGACTAGGTTAATAATTAGGTCAATGGTCAAGTCAATGATTAGGTCATTAATCAGGTTAATAATCAGGTTAATAATCAGGTTAATAGTCAGGTCATTGATCAAGTTAATGATCACTATCTAAAAATAGTGTGGCTAATTTATATAACATCAGTGGCTAATACATGTAATAATTAATAAGAAATATAAGTTTCAACCATAACACTATTTTACACAAACAGCTACCTCTGAATCAATGACTGCTGATCTTATATAAACAAACATCTTGGCCACTCTTCAAGATATACAAACTGCTTTAGAATAAAAAAATAACACTTTATTACCATTATTTAAAAGTGATATTTAAAACTCAATTAAATAATTAGATAATTTTGAAAAAACAGTTACAGTTAACCAATATAATATTGAATACAAATTCCAAATTGTTGGTGGCTATCTCCAAGGTTTTTTTGCCACTTGGTTTTTACAAAAAACTAATATTAATACTTATTAAAAAATTATTAGATAAACACCAACAAATACCAGAAAAAAAAACATTTTTTTTATTACTTGGTTTAAAAACAAATTTAGAACTTCTATTTTGATTTCTAAATAGCATATGAAATTAGAAAAAAGAACTTAAAGTTTTAATAAAGTTGTAATTAAATACACAAAAGCAATTAAAAAGCTTATTAAAATAGTAAACTTTGAAAAAAATAAGATTAAAAAACAAAAAATTCACTCCTTTACAAAAAAATTGAGAATTAACTTATCTTATGCTTTGTAGTCTCTCTTGGCTCTAAAAAATAATCTCACAATAAATATGGTCATTGAACTTACACAAAAAATTAAAAACAATTAAAGAATATATTTGGAATTTTCTCTTTTAGTTTTTGTTTTTGCTTCTATTTTGGCTTCTGCTTTTTAAATAACTACTATTTTTTTGCAATTCAAACCCAAGATTCCAATAAACAATTGATAGATAAACTTATAACTAATTTTGTTTGGTTACTAAAGTTTTTAGTTCAAGCAGTGTTACGGGTAAACTTGGTGGATAATGAAAATAGTAATGTTTGGTGCTTTCAATTATTGGTAATATGTTTTCTATGTAATTCTGTTGGCTTAGTCTCAATTATCAGTTTCTGAAGGTCTATTTCTGAATGTGAATTTACCTGTTGAGTTCTTTAATTATAAGACACAGAGTTTGTCTTTTGTGGATTGCAATGTCTTCTATAAATGTAAGCTTTTCTTTTCTGAGCTAATAAGCACAGTCATTAAGGTCTGGTAGTGTCTTTTTGTCTTTCTGGTAAGCTAACAAGATAACGTTAATATCTAAAACCTAAGGGGAACCTCCCTCTTTTACCAGGCTATCACGAAGTCTATTCTCAGACAGTCAATTTTACTATGTTGCCACTCTACAAAAAAAAATAAGAAAAAAAAAGAAAAAAAAAGATAAATTAGTATTATCAACTACCATGATTAAGAGCGATTGGTCCAAGTTGTTAATAGTTCAAGACAGTTATGCTAAAAGCATTTGTCCTGGAACAAAGGTATGAAACAATAGTCAATTCACGTAAATTCTACACAGTTTGAGAACATAAATTCATGATTCTAATTTCTCAATAATTGATTTATTTCAAAAGATGAATATGAAATATAATAAATAAGAAGGGGGTATAGATATTTGTTTCTTGTCTAGTGGTTCATATCTATCTCTGCTCTTTTCTACTTTCTACTACTACTTGCTTTTATACATTCTTTTGGTTTTACAGAATTGCTTCTGATTGTTTTGTTATTAATAATTATTGCTTTGTTATTTTTGTTATTGCTTCGTTCTTCTATGTTATTACTAGTTATCCTATATTATAACACGTTTTCTAGTGTTATTTTGTGTTATCTCACATTGTAACATGTTATCTTGTGTTATCCTAAGTTATAACATGTTATTCAATGTTATTGTGCGCTATCCTAAGTTATAACGCATTATTCAACATTATTGCATGATATTCTGTGTTATATCATGTTTTGGTCACGTTTCTTCATAACTTCAGATTGGTTTTTCTACTTGGATAACATTATCTCTCTCTTTTTAGAATTAAGCTCCTACAAAATTGTATGTATCTGTTTCTATGTCTTTGTTTGTGTAATGTTTGATTGTTGCATTGAGTATTGTTTTTCATAGGTCTTCAAACTGTCAATTGGTAATTCGTCCTATGTTGTTAACTGTTATCATTTTTATAGATTTATGCAGCAGTACGTTTGGACAATGTTGAAAAGCAGCATATAGTTAGTATGCTGTTTTGTAATATAATATCAAGTTGCTACTTCTTACAAATTTTTTTACTTGTTGCATTGCTTCTTTGTTGAAAGTTTTCTGGCTGAGATCTCCATATAATGTCTTCAAATCTAGTTGTTTACCAATTTTGTAAAACCAATATGTTGAAGGCAGTCTTTCTTTCCATTCCTGGGCATTGTTACAGATAATTATTTGGGGTCTCAGATCAAATAACAAATCCATAACTTGGTGCTCAATATCTACTCTAATGGCTAATGGTAATAATATTGGTATGTTGTCTTTATCTAAAAGTTTTGATTGAGAGTCCTTTGTATAATATACAGAGATTCAATGACAATGTAGTTGGTTGGTGAGTTGTGTTCCCAATTTCTGTCTTCAGCTTGGTAGCTAGTTTATTCTGACATTCATGCTCTTCTGATAAGCTATCCATTAATATATATATAATTGTTATCCTTATTTCTGGGTCTTTTACCAGACTATCCGTAACATCAATTACTCAGCACTTTTAATCCCTAATCAGTTAGTATACAACAATAAAATCAAGAAAATAAAATAAAAGAAGAAAAATAAAGAAATGAGCCAAGGCAATACACAAGTTAGGATCTGTTAATAGTCATGATCAAGAGCTATTGTTCTAATGTAGTTAAGTATCAATTGCTATCAACATGAAGTGTTGATAGTAGAGAGTAAATTGAAATAGTGAATAATTATTTATTTAATATTTGTAAATAGAAAGTTGCTTAAATAAAATCTAAACTGAGAGGTCTCTAATAGAAGGATTCTGCTTTTTTTCTACTTTTAACACTACTGCTATATATACATAATTGATGTTCTATGGGATTGTTCACATTTCTGAGCAATGTGTTATGATTTTTTGAGCAATGCTTACATTGTAGAGCAATATGCCCTAGTTTTCTAACATTGCTCCACATTGCTGAGCAATGTGCCATGTTTTCTGACATTGTTTCATATTGCTGAGCAATGTGCCATGATTTCTGTCATTGTTCTACATTGCTGAGCAATGTGTTCACATACTATATACTATTCACTTATTGGTCTATTATTTCTCTATATCTGTTTTCTTTTTATGAGTAATATTATCTTCTCTTTTTTTAATATTGAGCTCTGTTGAAATCTTCATTCTGAATTAGCTCTAATACTTTTTTTTTTAGTATTGTTTGTTTGACTTTATTTTTCACATCTTCTACTTGTACATTGTTCATTCTTTCCCATTGATTAATGGTTATGGTTTCCATGTTAGAGTGTAACAGTATTTCTGGATAGTTCTGAAATATGTTGTGCAGTCAATAAATTGTTCTCACATGTAATGTTGAGTTCATTTTTTTTCCAATAAATTTTTCAATTTGCTGTATTATGTTTTGGTTAAATACTCTCTTGGATTTGTCAATGTACAACTCCTGAATATTCAACTTTCGACCTAACTGGTAGTAACAGTATGATATTGGAAGTTGTTTTGTCTATTGTTTTCAATTCTCTTTTATAAGTTCTTTTGTTGGTGCCATAATAGGTTTTTTCTCAAAAGTGTTCTTTACTTTTTCTATTATGTTATTTGACCAGTTTTTATCACTTTTTGGTATCTGCTGATATGGTGTATTCTTTGTCTTTCTTTTGGTGTTTTGATAGCAGATTGTTTGGTTGTTAACAATAATTTCCATGTCTAATAATTGTTGACTTAATGCCTGGAATAATAATTGAGCTATGGTGTGAATATAATCTGGTATTTTCATTTTCTTGGTTGCTTTTGTCGCGTATACTGTGTCTTTATATACTTTTTTTTTATTGTTTGATTTTACATGTTTGGTTTAATGATTATGATTGGTTTCAAATCTTGTGGATTCTCATCTGGTTGGACTAGTATTTGTTGTACTCCTAATTGTGGAATGTTATTGGTGGATGATGATGCTATTTGGTGATATGGTTTCAGTCAATTACTATGTACTGCTTTGGCTAAGATTTTGTTGTTTCATCTTAGTTTATAAGCTCAATTTCAAGAATTTCTTTTATGTGAAATGGTCTATCCCATTTGGGGTCAAATTTTTCACTCCATTGTTTTTCCGCTTTGGTACAATGTAAAAGTACTTTGTCTCCAATCTTGAATTCAATTGGTTTGTCTAATAGTTGATTATCATGTCTTTTTTTTTGTTTTTCTTGTGATTTTTGGATGTTATCAACTGCTCTTTGCCATTTATTTTCTAATGTTTCCATTAAGTCATATGTTTTTTTTAGCAATATTTCCTAAAAATTGTCTTCAGTTATTGGTTCTGTTGGATAAGTGGTAACTTCCATCTCAATTGGTAATGTTGCTGTTCTACCATATACTAATTCAAATAGTGTTGCTTGTGTAGTGTCTTGTTTCATTGTTTGATAAGCAAATAATACTAATAGTATGAACAAATCTTATTTGTCCTGATTTTTTTAACTGATTTTGGCAATTGCTTTGCACAATGTTCTGTTAAATCTTTCAACTAACCCATTTGTTTGTGGATGGTATGGTGATGATAATGGTCTTTTGATTCCAAATCTCTGACTTAATTCTGCTAATGTTCTGTTCACAAAGTGAGTTCCTTAATTTGATAATAGTTTTTTTGGACATCCATGTCAACAAATCAAATCTTGATGAACAAATTCAGCAATGAATTCTGCATCTGCTCTTTGAATGGCTTTTGCTTTTGGCCATTTAGTGAAATAGTTCATGGCTACTGTGATATATCTGTTGCTTCTGCTGGTGATTGTTAATGGTCTGACTAAGTCAATTCCAATGTGATCAAATAGTTGTCCTACTTTAATTGGTCTTAATAATTCACTTGGTCTTGTTCTACCTCTTCTCTGACAAGCATCACAATTTTGAACATATTGGATAATGTCTGGATACATCGATGGCCAATAATATCTTTTTCTGATTCTTTCTATGGTCACTTTTTTATAAAAATGTTCTGCTGTTGGGTCTGAATGCATGTTGAATAATATTGTCTCTTTCTCTGGTTCTGTGATTACTCTAGTTGGTTAATCTAGATTTCTTCTGTTCTTCTGGTAAAGTATATTTTGATGGTTGATAAAATATTTTGATTGTTGTTTTATGTTTCTTTGTTTTTTTTGAGATAATTTCTCCTTGAACAATTGGGTATTTATATAATATTGAAGTTGTTGGTATTTTTGTATATTCATCTTTTGTTATATTTTTGGGTTGGAATGTTTTTAGATTTGTCTCATTCGCAACAGTCTGTCAGCATTTCTATTGTCTTTTCCCTTTTTATAATGTACTGTATAATTAAATGGTGAAAGTTCTATTTTCTATCTGGCATGATGATTGTCTGCAAATTCTTGTTTTTGGATTGAAGTCAATCCTTTGTGGTCAGTATACACATCAAACTTTTGACTCAAGTATTCCTTCTATTTGATAACAGCCCAATAAATAACTAAGTGTTTTAGTGCTAAAGTTCCATAGTTTTTCTCAGCTGAACTTAAGCTTCTACTGTTGTAAGCTACTGGATGTTCTCTTCCATTAGGTCTTTTCTGTAAGAGTACTGCTCTCAATGCTTGGCCTGATGCATCAGTGGTAATTATAAATGGTTTGCTGTAGTCTGAATACATCAATACTGGAGCTTGGATAAGCTTTCTTCTTAATATATCAAAAGCTTCTTGTTGAGTTTCTGTCCATTTATACTTCACATTCTTTGTTTGGAGTTGGTGTAATGGTTGAGCTATTTTGGAAAAGTCTTTAATAAAGCAGTAGTAGTATCCAGCAAATCCCAAGAATGCTCTTAATTCTGTAAGATTATTTGGTACTGGAAAGTTCTTGACAATCTCAATTTTGTCTAAATCTGTTTTGATTCCATTTTTGCTTACCACATGTTCTAAAAACTTGAGTTTAGTTTTTTTAAAGAAACATTTGGTCATATTTAGCTTTAGTTCGGGTTTTCTTAATCTTTCAAACACTTATTGGAGATGATGCAGATGATCATCAAATGTTTTTGAGAACACATTGGTGTTATCCAAGTATACAACTACTAATTTCCATAGTAATCCAGTATAGACAATTTCCATAAGTCATTGGAATGTTGCTGGAGCATTCATCAAGCCAAATGGCATGATTTCAAACTCAAAATTTCTTTCTCTTGTGGTAAACACTGTTTTTTTTTTGTCAGCTGGATCCATAGCTACTTGCCAGTAACTACTATCTAAGTCCAGTGTTGAGAACCATTTATTTCCTCTAAAAGCATCAAATAGTTCTTGGATCTTTGGAGTTGGATAGCTATTATCTTTTGTTACTCTATTCAGTTTTTGGTAGTCTACACAAAAGCAGATTTTTCCATTCTTCTTATGAACTAGTACTACTGGTAATGGCCATGAACTCATTGATGACTGAATTAGTCTATTGTTAAACATTCGGTTGATTTCTTGATGAATAATCTCATAACTAACTGGTGGTATTCTGTATGTTCTTTGTTTAATTGGCATTGCATCTCCAGTCTTGATCTGATGTCAGATGATGTTGGTTTGGCCAAATTCATTTTTACTAGCAAAGATGTCATTGAAATTGTTGAGTAACATCTTGAGTTGCATCTGTTGAAGTGGATCTAGATTCCCTATGTTCATCTGTTCCAATTGTTTTGGTTGGAGCAGATAACATTCACTTTGTCTGTAGATGATTTGTGATGTAATGTCCACATATCCACAAAGCTGTGGAAAATCTGGAATGTGATTTGGTGGTTGATCCTCAACTTCAGTGGTTAAATATCCAATAATAGTTCCTTTTGGTATTTTAATAATACTTTCTGTTGTGTTGTAGATAGGAATTTTAATATTTTTGGGGCTTTTGGCTGATATATAGAGATTAGTAAGTCCAATCTCTCTTGATTCACAAATAGTGGCTGCTACTTCAAACAACTGAGCTTACTTCCCTTTTTATGGCTAACATATATTGGTCATATGATGGAATGGAAATTGATTAATGAGTTGAGATAATTTCTTCTTTGTCAACAATTTTTTTCTCTGCCATATTGACTGGTATGTCTATTCTACCCATTGATCCAAATTTCTGTATCCCTCTTGTTGTTATACCTAGTTTTTCTTTCTTTCCCACTGAAACTAACTGAGCTATTTTCACCAGAGATAAAAATATTGCCTGTGCTATTTTTTTATTTGGTTCTATAATATAGACCTTTTTTAAATTATTTTGTAGCATGACAATGATATTTCCTACGTATTCCACATCAATTATCTCTTTTCTGATGTTGATTCTTTTTTTCACTAAACTACTCCTAGATGCTAGTTGAACCATGGTTATTGCTGGAATTTCCAAAGCTATTTTGAGATCAATACATGTGTGTAAATTTGGTTCCAATTTGATGGCTTTTTTTCCCAGATATCTCAGATTAAACCCTGCATCAGTATTATGTACACATTCTGGCATAATACTTTCATTATTATCATTATATTATTTGAGTTCCTGCTCCTTAGAGAGATCAAGAAGCACAATGTATATTTCAGGGTTTGAATTGGAGTCTGAATTATTAATATTTTTGTTGTCATATTGCATGGAGCTAAAACTGTTGTTTTCATTATTATCATTGTCAAAATTTGAATTGGGATTGAAAACTGATTTCAATTCTGATGCACAGCTGCTGATTAGTTCTTCTTCTGGGATTGTGTAGATCATGCATGATGGTGGATTGTAAATGAGATCACACTTATTACAATATTGAAAGTCACAGAGAATTAAGCAATATTGACATAACTGAGTATTTAACTGCTCCAAACGCTGCTCTTGTTCTTCTCTGATAGGTGCTAATTTTTGATAATGTTCATGGAATTGTTCTGGATCTAGGAGATTTATGACTAGTTCTGGGCTCCAGTCAAGTTCTATAGGTTCAGATGAGTTATTTTTAATCATTTTTATTTCTTTTGGGATTGCTTCTTCAATTTTGGTGAGTGCCATTCACCAGATTTTGTCATCATTATGTGGGCACCTGTCCAGATGTTTGACAGCTTGTCTCCAGGCAGTGTCTATGGGCATTTTTTTTCTTATCCAGTTGCTTATGAGAATTGTGTATTGACATGATTTGTTACACGTTCCTCCTTGCCCAGGAATGTTGTTCCACATTCCTTCATCCAGAAGAGTTTCTCCACAAGCCAAGCATGGTTTGTTATTCCATTTTCCTACTTGTTTTGGTCTTCCAAAGCATTCTATGACACATGCACAACAGTAGAATTTGGTCATTATTTGGTATTCTTTATCATTGCCACAGCATATGCCCATTAATAACAATTTCTTGCCACAATCAACACACACCAGTTTTGAACAACAATAAGCAGATTGTTGTGGTATAGTGTAAGAATTATATGTGGTAGTGCTGGTGGATATTGATCTTTCTTCCTTTCTCTTTCTTTTTTCTTTTGTCTTTTCTTCCTATTCCCAAGCTGGTTCTTCTGAATTGTGGTTGGTTTCTCAGTTTTGGTTGGCATTCCAGATAAGTTCTTTTCTCTGCTTTTTTTTGCTGTTGTTGTCTCATGAAAGTACTGGCAGCAGCTTGTTGTGTTTTGTATTGGTCCAGAAAACTTGGTAGGCTTTCCAGATAGGTTTCTTCTCTTCTTTCTTGAATTCAATAAGTGGTGTTGTTGAGTTAGTGGTCTTGAAATAGCCACATGTGGCTGGTACACATGTGTGTTGACCATTTTGGCTCAGTTGAAGTTTCTGCATTGTCTAGTCCAATATGGTATTGGTTTTAGATAACCAGTCATTTCCTATTAATGCCTGATATTGGATTGCTTTCATCACTAGAACTTTGATAAGAATGATAATGCCATTGACTTCAAAAGAAAAGTCATCAATCTCACCAATGAGAGTTTTGGTTGCTCCATTAGTGGTTATGATCCTGGCATTGGCAGCACGATCAACTCGGTGACTTAATTGGTCCATGAATTGTTTTGTAATGATGCTGTCAGCTAATCTACTGTCTAGGATCAGTTTGATAGAATGGCCATCAACTTTGACATCAGTATACATAGCAGTAATAGGTTTTTCTTCCAGAGTGACTTTATTAAATAATGGCGTGGTCAATGGTTCTTCGAGTTCAAATAGGAAGATAGTGTCCAGTGATTTATTCTTGGTAATGGTAGCTGGCAGAATGTTGCTGGTAAGTGTTGGGTGTTGGTGGGTTTCCAGATTATTGGGTTGAGCATCTTCTAGGATAATCAGTAGACTTAAATAGTTCTGGAAATTTGGGTTTTGGGTATACCTGGTGCCTGAATTCTATTGTCAAGATCTTGCTGGTTGTATAAAAGAACTGAAGATTGGTTGGTAGACTACCATCGACAATCTCCAGCTTTATTGGATCAATCTCGGCTTTTGGGTTCCGTTTTAAGGTAAGTTTTGTGGTAGTGTTTGAATTTGTTGGGGCTGATAGATTACTTAAGGCTGTGGCTAATAAATGGGTTGTGGCTGTGGCTGATAAATTGCCAGTATCATTGGTTAATAAATTGGCATTTGATATACTGGTGGTTGATAAGGTGGCTGCTGCATTATAGGTAAGTAATTCTGATGATATGGCTCTGAGTTTGGTGGGTTATTTGGAATTTGGAATTGGCAATCGGGGTTTTGATATTGATTTCCCAATTATTGGTTATTTAAGCAATGACAGCAATCAATTTGTAGGTGCCCTTGTTTACCACAATAGTGGCAAACATGCATTTCCTGTTGCCACTGTTGATTGGTTGACAATGATGAATACGACTGATTCTGGAAATAATTCATGTTTCCAGAATTATTGTGTTATTGTGGTGGTTGATAAATTGCGCAATTGTCAGCTAAGTATCCCTCTAATTTCTAATTGATGAAATTACTAAATTGTTTCAATTTGGATTCCAATTCAGATGATCCATTTATTACTAGATTAATGGCTTGGGTGTGGTTGGCTTCTAATTTAGTGGCTTTAAAATCTCTAGCATTTGTGATAGCTGCTTGTAAATCAACAGGATGCATTGGATGTACATATTGCAAGATGCTGCTGCGTAATCCATGAATAAACTGATTTAGGATCTGGGCCACTGTAAAATAATTGGCATTGATGGCTTGGATCTGACACAGATTCCTGTGGAAGCATCCTAAGTAAGTAGTGACTGCTTCATTTTCTCCTTGTTTAATGGTAGTAAAGGTGTTTACTAGCCTGTTAATGCTGTTATTGTTGCTGAAGTATCTTAAAAACTCAATTTTAAATGCATTAAAATCTTGAGGTTTGTTGATTAGGCTTTGATATCATGAATTAGTAGTATCTTAGAGAAAATATGAGATGGCTTGCATGGCTCTGGCGTCATTTCATCCATTAGCCATTATGGTTTTTTCTACATTGTTAAGCCATACTTGGGCATTGTCCTCTTCGCTGGTGAATTTCTCAAGTTTTGCTATTAAAGCATAGGCCATTAGATCCAAGTTTGGTTGTTGAAGTTGTTGTTGTGGCTGTGGAAATGGCTGCTGTGGTAGTTGAGGTGGTTGAAGTGGCTGTTGTTGCTGTTTGTTGATTGGTAGAGCTGGGGATGGATTGATCACAATTACTGGAGATAAGTGTTGTTGATTATTAATGTCAGAATTTTGATTGTTCTGATTGTGCTGTGTTTGAAAATTTGGAGTTTCAATTTCTGGATTTTCTAAATTTAGATTTTGCTGAGTCTGAAAGTTTGGGGTTTCAATTTTCAAATTTTCAGTGATCAGATTTTGGTAAGTAAATTCTTGATCTTCAGATTCTTCTTCCTCTTTTTCTTGGTCTTTTTCTGATTCTGTTACTTCTTAGAGACTCACAGTTCTGAAATTTGGTTGGGATAGTGGAGATTGGAGTTCTGATAGCATAGGCAATCAAAACTTAAATTCTTCGAAATATGTGCTGTATGGTCCTAGAAAATCTTCTTTCCTTTGTTTACTCTAAAATGGAAATCATCCAAAGGTTGATGTTGTGTTTGATGTGTATGTGTCTGTTGATGTAATATTGATGGTACTTCCAGGTATATAATAGTATGATAGATTAGTTGGTAATTTGACTCTTGTTTTTTTCCAAGTGGATGGTTGTATCCTTTGAGATGTTACTGCTGGTGTTTGTAATTTTCTTTTGCCTTTGTTTGTGTAGATAATTGGATATCTTTGTTGAGTGTGAATTTTAATTTCCTTATTGATTTCAGTGAGGATTGCTGTGAAATTGTAATTTGTTGGTAGGCTGGTATTCTGGATTAATTTGTTGTAGAAGTTTCCTTTGGCTGAGTCAATTTCTACTGGGACTCCTAGTAAATATGAGATTCTTTTGTGAACATAGAAATTAAAAACTGATTCTGCTGATAAGTGGTTGTTGGTTAATCCTAAATGTTGACAGTAGTGTTAAAATAAGAATTTCACGAATCCTAAATAGTTTGTCCCTGTTTCTTCGGATTCTGCCACTGTTTGGATGGGTGTTGTTGGTGCTGGTTCTCTGTAGGATTATACCTTACAGGGAGCACCAAATGTTACAGATAATTATTTGGGGTCTTAAATTAAATAACAAATTTGTAACTTAGTGCTCAATATCTACTCTAATGGCTGATAGTGGTAATATTGGTATGTTGTCTTTATCTGAAGGTTTTGATTGAGAGTTCTTTGTATAATGAACAGAAATTCAATAATGATATAGTTGGTTGGTGAGTTGTGTTCCCAATTTCTGTTTTCAGCTTGGTGGCCAGTTTATTCTGGCATTTATGCTCTTCTAGTAAGCTATTTATTAATATATATATAATTGTTACCCTTATTTCTGGGTTTTTAATTAGACTATCTATGACATCAATTACTCAGCACTTTTAATCCCTAATCAGTTAGTATACAACAATAAAATCAAGAAAAAAAAATAAAAGAAGAAAAATAAAGAAATAAGCCAAGGCAATGCGCAAGTTAGGATCTGCCAATAGCTGTAATCAAGAGCTATTGTTCCAGTATAGTTAAGTATCAATTGCTATCAACATAAAGTGTTGATAATAAAGAGTAAATTGAAATGATGAATAATTATTTATTTAATATTTGTAAATGGAAAGTTGCTTAGATGAAATTTAAACTAAAAGGTCTCTAATAGAAGGATTCTGCTTTTTTTCTACTTCTAACACTACTGCTATATATACATAATTAATGTTCTATGAGATTGCTCACATTTCTGAGCAATGTGCTATGATTTCTTGAGCAATGCTTACATTGTAGAACAATGTGCCCTAGTTTTCTAATATCACTCCACATTGCTGAGCAATATGCCATATTTTCTGACATTGCTTTATATTGCTAAGCAATGTGCTGTGATTTCTGTCATTGTTCTATATTGTTGAGCAATGTGCTCATGTACTACATACTATTCACTTATTGGTCTACTATTTCTCTATATCTGTTTTCTTTTTATGAGTAACAGCATTGTCAGGTGTCCACTTCTCTGTTTCAGGAAGTTCAATCTCACAAGTTAAAGCTTCTTTTATTTTTTCAAGCTCAGAGATCAAGTATCTTCTTTTATAAAATAATTCTCATTCCTCCACACTTTTTTCAAGCCCTGCCCGAGATGAATTAATTCTTTTTTGTAAAATTTTTTTCTTAGGCAGGGTGTAGAAATAGGAATGTTTAGTTTTAATTGAACTTTTGCCCATCCCTTTCTTCCCCTTATCTCTATATTTTATCTCTTTTCTATTAATTATAATTTCTATTTGAGATGTTGATTTTTGAATTGTTTCAAATAATTGTTTAGATAATTTTAAAATTTGATCTGAAAAGTCCATGTTGAAATTTCTATCGTTTCTTATTGCTTTTTGAATGCTATATATATTTGAATTCTCCAATTTAATTTGCTGTACATTGTCTACGTTTCGATGATAATGATTGGTTCTAGATCTTGTGATATATCTTCTGGTCTGATTAATAAAATTTGTGTTCCTAGTTGAGATACTGATGATGATGATTCCTACTTTGCATGATAAATTTTTAACTGATTTCCATGTGCTACTTTCTTTAAAATCCTGTCTTCCAATCATAATTTGTAAGCTCCATTTCCTAATGCTTTGTGTATGTGGAATGAACTGTCCCACTTTGGGTCAAACTTTCCACTCCACTGTTTCTCAGCTTTTGTACAATGTAACAGTACTTGGTCTTTAATCTTGAATTTTATTGGTTGTTTTGGTAGGCATTTATCATGTCTTTCATTTTGTCATTTTTAAGCATGACTAATATTGTCAGCTGCTGTTCTTTAATTGTTTTTTAATGTTTCCATTAGCTGGTACATTCTTTGGTGTAAGGTAGCTTCAAAATTCTCTTTGTTGATTGTTTCTGTTGGGTATAATAGTATCACTTGTTCAATTAGTAACGTAGTTTTTTTTCTATAGACTAGTTCAAACGGTGTGAACTGAGTCATATCTTGTTTTAATGTTTAGTATGCAAAAAGTACAGAAAATATGAATAAGTCCCATTCTTGTCTGTTTTCATGACTTATTTTTGCTAGTGCTTTATACAGTGTTTTGTTAAATTATTCTACCAGTTCATTCATTTGTGGGTGGTATGATAACAACAAGAGTTTTTTTATTCCAAACTATTGGCTTAGTTTAGTTAGTGTATTATTAACAAAGTGTGTTCTCTGATCAGATAATAATTCTTTCAGGCATTTATGCTGACAAATTAAGTCTTGATGCACAAATTCAGCTACTGTTTTGGCATTGGCTATTTGGATTGCTCTGGCTTCTGGCCATTTTGTAAGATAGTCTATGGCTACAGCAATATAGCAATTTCCTTGAGATGTAATTGAGAAAGATCCGACCAAATCAATCCCAATTCTATCAAATGGATTTTCAACTGGAATGGATTGAAGTGGTTCTGTTGATTTTGCTCCTCCTCTTCACTGACATGAGTCATAATTGAGCACATATTCAAAAATGTCTTTGTACATTGTTGGCCAATAATATAAGTTTAGAGTTCTTTCGAGGGTAGCATCTTTGTTAAAGTGTCCTGCAGTCAGATCTGAGTGCATGCTATATAATATAGTTTCTCTTTCACTGTCCATGATTAATTATTGTGGGGTGGAGTGGTTTCAACATTCTCATCAATATAATTGGTTGTCTTGAATAAAATAATTTCAGACTTGTTTTCGTATAGTACTTTGTTCCTGTTGAGATAATATCTCCTTGAAACATAGTGTCAATAGGTACTAATGTAAACGTTGATAAGTGAGTGTGTCCATGGGTCTGGGATTAGGTTTGTGGTATTCTTGACAAACTGTCAGCATTGGTGTTCTTGGATTCTTTTTTGTAATGAACTTTAAGGAGGAATTGTTGTAAATAAGTACTCCATCTCGCATATTTTTCTTCTAGTTGTGGATTGTTGAGTAATTAAATAAGTCTTTTGTGGTTGGTATATAAATCAAATGGTTGACTGAGGTAATGTTTCCAAGTCTGTACAGCCCAATAAATGGCAAGACATTCCAGATCTGTTGTGCTGTAATTTTTTTCTGCTGGACTCATGCTGCAACTAGTGTAGGCAATTGGATGTTTTCTATTGTCCAGTCTTATTTGTAATAAAACTGCTCCTAGAGCATTTTTTGAGATGTCCATAGTAACAATGAATCATTTAGTGAAATCTGGGTAAGTCAGAATGGAAAATGTGATCAAACGCTGCTTAAGATAGTCGAATACTTTCTGTTGATCTTTTTTCCACAAATATGGTACATATTTGGACAATAAATAATGGAGTGGTTTTGTGATGTTCAAAAAACCTTTGACAAATCAACAATAATATCCTGCCAATCCTAGAAATTCTCATAATTCTCTGAAGTTAATTGGAGCTGAAAAATCCTTGACTTTTTGGATCTTATCTGGATCGGACTTGACTCCATTTTTGCCAATTACATGTCCTAGGAACTTTAACTCTGTTTTTCTAAAGAAGCATTTATCGAGATTGAGTTTCAATCTGGCACTATGAAGGCATTCGAAGACTTGTTGTAGATGGAGCAAATAATCATTGAACGTTTTAGAGAAGACATTGGTGTCATCTAGATATACTATGACTGATTTCCATAAGATTCCTTTGTATATGATATCTATGAGACATTAGAATGTAGCAGAAGCATTACAGAGTCCAAAAAGCATTACATTAAACTTGAAGTTTCTATTTTGGATGGTGAATGCTGTTTTTTTTTTGTCTTTGGAGTTTATTTCAACTTGCCAATAACCACTTGCTAAATCTAATGATGAGAACTATTTCTTTTTTCCTAGATTGTCCAGAATTTCTTGGATGAGGGGCATGAGATAACTATCTTCTCACATGATGCTATTTAGTTTTTGGTAATCTACACAGAATTGCACCTTTCTGTTTTTCTTGGTGACCAAGACTACTGAAGAGAACCAAAGACTTAGTGATTCTTTGATTAAGCCATTGTCAAGCATTCATTGGACTTCTTGTTTGATAAGATTGTCACCAAATAGGGGTACTCAGTAAGCTTGTTGTTTAATAGGTTAAGCATTTCTCATATCAATCTAATGCTTTATAATGTTGGTGCGTCTGAACTCATTTTCGCTGGCAAAAACATCAGCATACTAATTCAAAAAGATCTTGAGTTGCATTTGCTGCAGGATACTTAAGTTTCCTAAATTCAATTTATTGATCTCCTCTGATATAAACAAGTAACTTTCTTTTGGCAAATTCCATACTTGTAAGGTAATGTCGCAAAATAAGAATAGTTGTGCGAAATCTAAAATGGACTGGGGTTTTTTGGGATGTTGAATGTCTGGTGAGATGGAACCAACAAGGGTTCTTTTGGGGATTTCAATTACATCTTCTGTGGGATTGTGGATGGGGATTTTGAAGTGTTTATGGGCTTTGGCCAGCAGGTATAAGTTAGCAACATTGGCTAGAAAACAGATTTTAGGATTGGCTTTAAATAACAGAGCTTGATCTTGGATCTTTTGATTCACTTTGAGAAGGTATTGTCAGTAAGGGGGAATGGAGATGACTGTGTTGGTGTAGATAAGTTCTACCTGGTTACTGTCTTTTTCTGTGAAGTTGATTGGTATATTTTCTCTTTCATTTGATCCAAATCCATTGATTCCTTGGGCAGTGAGGCCTAATTCTTCTTGGATTGTTACCAGGGTTAATTGAAGTATTTTGACTAGGGGTAGGAAAATAGCTTGGGCAATCTTTTCTTGTGATTCTATTTTGTAGGGTCTGTCCAAATTGTTCTGTAGCATTATGATAATGTTTCTCATATAACTGGCATCAATGATTCTTCTTTTTACATCAATTCCTTTTTTGGCTAGACTAAATTGAGAGGCAACTTGTACCATTGTGCTAATAAAAATTTCTAACACTATCTTAAGATCTATTTTTACAAGGGAATGTAAGGCTATAATTATGGGTGATTGTCCAAAGTATTGTAGGTCGAAACCAGCATCAGTGTCATGTGTTCTTTTAGAGCAGATTCCTTCTTTGTTGTCACTATACTATTTTAATTTTAATTCTTTGGATAGGTCAGGATATGTGAAGTACTGCTCTGTTTTGGTAGCCTCATTAGGCTTTTGTAATGGCATGTCCTCAATTATTAACTCAGCTTCTTTTTCAGGTTTTAATAGCTTGTCAATAGGGTGTAATATTCTTGGCAGTGGATTAAACATGAGGTCATATTCATTGCAATACTGGAAATGGCAAGGAATTAGGCAATGATTACATAATTTTATGTTTAGGTCAGCTAGTCTTTGTTCCTGTTCTTCTTGGGTCAGGACCAATTCTTGGTAATGGTCTTGAAATGCATCTAGGTCATCAGTGAAAAAATCTTTGGTGATGTAATCAGGTCCTTCGTATTTGGGTACAAATGGGTTTTCTTTGATTTCTCGTATTTTGCTGAGTGTGGCACCTTCAGATTTGGCACTGGCCATTCTCCATATTTCATGCTCATTGTGCAGATAACTGTCCAATCAATTAAGTGCTTGTCTCCAGGTGTCCTCAATTGGAGTTTCTTTTCATACCCAATCATTGATTAAGATAGTATATTGACATGCTTTGTCATATGTCCCTTTTCTGCCAGATACATCATTCCAGAATCTTTCATCTGGCAGGATCTCATTACAGACAAGGCATGGTGTACTGTTCTATTTGCCTTGTTATTTTGGTTTTCTGAATCTTTTCATTATGCATGGTCTGCAATAATATTTTGTGGTAGTTGGCTATTCTTCATTATCTCCTATACACATGTCCATGGAGAATAACTTTTTCCCACAGTCAACACAGTTTAATTTCAGGGTTTGATACTATTGACTTCCTTGACTTGGGGCAGAATAGCCTGCAGGTGCCAATTGTAGTTCTTTTGCTTTTTTCTTTTCTTTTTCTTCTCAAGTTGGTGGTGGGGGTAACTTTGTTTGAAAATTGTCCACCCATAAAACTTGATAGGTTTCTATGGTTAGTGGTGGTGTTATGTCTTCAAATTCAATTAGCAGTTTCTCCGAGCTTTGAGCTTGAAAGTGTCCGCACATAGCTGGGACTTGGGCATGTTGTCCATTAAAGGTGATTTGTAATTTCTGTGTGTTCCAGTCAAGAGTGGCATGGGCTTTGGCCAACCAGTCATTTCCAACAAGAGCTTAATATTGTGTGGCTTCCATGACCAGGACATTAGTAGGAATTCTGTTGATCTTAAAGGGGAAATTATTAATTTCTTCAATAGAAGTCTTGGTATTGCCATCTGTAATGATAATTCGGGCAGTTGTGGCATAATCTACTCAGTGATCTAATTGATCCATAAGTTGTTTTGTTATTATACTGTCTGCTGAACTGCTGTTTAGAATTAACTTAATATATATGTTTCCAACTCTAGCATTAGTGTACAGAGCTGTGATTGGTTTATCTTAATTAATGGCAACTCTACTAAAAAGGCTAGTAATGTTCAGGTGGTTAATATTGAAGAGAAATATGGCAGCAAGAGTGGTGTCTTCAGTAATGATGGCAGATGAAATGGTATTGTTGATTTGCTTTCACCTCAAAGAGTTGGAAGTCTCTCCTACATCTTTTTCTTCTAAAGGTATAGAACTATAAAAATCCTGATTTTCAGTGAGACCAAGATATGAGGATTGGTTAGGGTATCCAGCTGGTGCTGGTTGAGATGGGGCATTATTACGATTTAGGAATCATGATGGTATACTGTTAGTTGGCCTCTGATTGTTGCTGGAGTTTCTCTATTCTTGGTTGTAATTAATCACACAATGTTTAGATTGGTTATTAATGAGGTTTTGGTATTGGGGTGCTGCTTGAGCCAGTGGTTATGAAGACTAGCAGTAGGTCTGAGGAGATTGCTGGGTATACTGCATTTGTTGTGAGTATTAAGGCAGTTGATATTAAGACATAGGGTATTGGAATACCATGTTTTAAGGGTATTTCGAGTGCTGATATTGATTTCCTTAATTTTGGTTCATTATTTTCTTATGGCAGTCCCAGATGATGTGTCCAGATTTCTGGCAATAGTGACAATTGCAGAAATTGGATCTCCAAGGTTGTTGTTGTTGCTGGTAATTCTATTGTTGTTGGTATCTGGTGTTATTACTATCCTTTTGTTGTGGTGATTGGTAGGATCCTACAGTACTGGCTAAAAATCTCTCAATTTTCTGAATTAATTTCTTACTTAATTGAGTTATTTTTGTGTTGATATTGGATGTTCCATTGATAGCCAAATTAATGGCTTGAATATGGTTAGCCTTTTGTTCTGCTGACTCAAAGAATAACTGCTTCTTGTATGTTTGTTGGATAAAGGGGTCTTATGGATCAAAGGAAACTGCTTTTTAATCCTTTGACAAATTAGTTAAGAATTTGTGCTACAGTGTAGTAATCCTTTTCAATAATCTGTATTTGACAAAAAATTTGGTTGAATCATCCAAGATAAGTAGTTATTGCTTCGTAGTCTTTTTGTTTTATGATGCTATTACTGGAGGTTTTTGGTCTCTTTTTTTGAATGCTGTAACTGTTTGTTGGTTGCAAATTCATGTTTTCTAGAAGTAGTTGAACCTCCAATAACTGAATTTATCTTCAAATTATCTCTTATAATTTGAACTGCTGGGCTTATAAGTGGAATGGCCAATTCTTTGCCAGTTACTTTATGTAGTTATGTTGTAGTAAATGTTAACTCTTTCCCAAGAATTGCTTGTCTGGAAGCTCACTAAAAATGTGTAGTTACTTTGCTGTGAAAGTCAACTCTTCTACAAAAATCTCGTCTGTAGGCTACCCTAATGATTGTAATAAGAAAAGAAAAGAAAAATAAAAGAAATATAAAAGAAATAGGATTTTATCAAGGGAAACGTTTTTTATCCAGACCTGGAATCACTAACAGTTTACTGAAATTGGTAGCTAATC
>JAAOMT010000518.1:510602-526619 GCA_016748015.1 Geosiphon pyriformis
GTTGTTGTTCTATTATAATTATTGGTTCTAAATTTCAGGGAATATCTTCAGGATTAATTAAAGAGGAATGTGTACCAATTTGTGGAATTAATGTTTCAGAATTGTTTCTGGAATGATAGTGTTTCAATCTGTCTCCATGTGCAACTTTTGCTAGTATTTTATCATCAAGTCTTAACTTGTATGATCCATTGCCTAGAATTTCGTGAATATAAAATGGTCCATCCCATTTGTTTTCAAATTTCCCACTCCATTGTTTTTTAGTCTTAGTTTTGTGTAAGAGAACTTTATTTTCAACTTTAAATTCATTGGTAATAGGTGGTAATTTGTTGTTATGTTTTTCTTTTTGTTGAGCTTGGGAATGTTCAATATAAGTTGCTGCTATTCTTTTTTTTCCTTCCAGTGTACTAAAAAGAGTATAGGCCCTTCTTTGGAGTGTTTTTTGAAAGTTTTCATCATTGATTGGTTGCACTGGGTAAGTTTCTACTATGAAATTAATTGATAATGTTGCTGTTCTTCCATAAGTAAGATCAAATGGTGTGTGTTTTATAGTATCTTGTTTTAGCATTCTGTATGCTAGTAACACTGATGGAATAAAAATATCCCATTCCTGCTCAAAGTCTGTTGAGACTTTGGCTAAATATTCACACAATATTCTGTTGAAACGTTTTACAAGTCTATTTGTTTAAGGGTGATAAGGTGATGATAGAGGTCTTTTGACATTAAACTGTTCACAAATTTCTTGTATCAAGTTGTTCACAAAATGTGTTTCTTGATCAGATAAAAGTTCAATTTGGCATCCATGTCTACAAATAATGTCTTCATAGATGAAATTTGCTACTGATTTTGCATCTGCTCTTTGGATAGCTCTAGCTTTAAGCCATTTGGTAAGATAATCTACTGCTACTGCAATATAGCAATTTCTTTGGGTTGTGATAAGTAATGGTCTAACTAAATTAATTCCAACTCTGTCAAAAGATTGTCCAACTTTGATTGGATTTAAAGGTTCTGTGGGGCGAGTTTCTTCTTTTCTTTGACAACTATCACAAGATTCTACATATTGTCAAATGTCTTTTTGCATGTGAGGCCAAAAATAATGTTCAAGAGTTTTTTGAATTGTTCCATCTCTTTCCAAGTGTGCTGAAAAAGAATTTGTGTGCATGTTGTATAGAATTGTTTCTTTTTCATTTTCTTGTACTAATCTGAGTGATTGGTTTGAGTTTTTATGATTTTTGTAATAAATTTTGTTGTGGTATATAAAATATTGTTTGGATTGGTGTTGTAATCAATGTTTTTCACTTGGAAACCAATTTTCTGGCATGATAAAAGTTTCCAAATAGTTTTTGATGTTGTTGTAGTTTTCTGGATCCATTGTTGTTGATTTTGTAGTTTGTTCTGCTGTTAAGTTTATTGGTGTTGATGTTGGTATTAATATTGTCTCATCTTTGAGAGGCTGTTAACATTAGTGTGTATTTTTCCTGGTTTGTGGTGTACAATATATTTGTAGTCTGCTAAAAAGTCATTCCATTGAAACTGTTTGGCACTTTGTTCAGTTTTCTTTTTATTGAAAATGTTTAAGAGCCCAGATAATTGTGGCAGTTTTTAATTCAGTTAAGCCGTATTTTAGTTCTGTTGGTTTGAGTATTCTACTAGCATAGATGATGATTTGTTCTTACCCATTTTCATCTAATTGTGATAAGATAACACCAAATACTATATGTGAAGCATCAGTAGCTAATTGGAACTGTTTGTTGAAGTCTGGGTAAGCAAGAACTGGGGCTGTTGTCAATTTTGTTTTGAGAGTTTCAAAAGCTTTTTGTTGTTTTTCAGTCTATTTGTATGGCATGTTTTTGTTGGTAAGATAATTGAGTGGTTTGGCAATTTCTGAAAATTCTTTTATGAATTTTTGATAGTAAAAGGCTAATCCTACAAATCCTCTTAGTTCTGTGGTATTTCTGAGAGTTTGAAAGTTTTTGACAGCACTGATTGTTCCAGGATTTGGTTTGACTCCATTTTTGCTAACAATGTGTCCAAGGAAGATTAAGCTTGTTTTTCTAAAGTGACATTTTTCAATGTTTAACTTCAATCCTGCTTTTTATAATCGTTGAAAAACTTTTTATAGGTGGATAAAATGAGTCTCAAAGCTTGGTGAGTATACATCAGTGTCATCAAGATAAACAACTACTGATTGCCACAAGAGTCCTTCATATACAACATCCATAAGTCGCTAGAATGTTGCTGGTGCATTGCAGAGTCCAAAAGGCATAATATTAAACTCATAGTTTCCTTCCTGAGTGGTAAATACTGTTTTGGGTCAGTCTTTTGGGTCCATTTCGACTTGCCAGTATCCACTTTCCAAGTCTAAAGTTAAGAAGAACTTGGCTTTTCCTAGAGCATCTAGCATGTCATCAATTCTTGAAAGAGGGTAGGCATCTCTAATTGTTATACTGTTCAATTGGTAATAGTCAACACAAAATCTGATTTTTCCATTTTTCTTTTTGACAAAGACTACTGGTGAGGCCCAAGAACTTCTTGATGGTTGAATCAATTTGTTATTGAGCATTCTCTGGACTTCTTCTCTAATGAATTGGTGACTGGCAGGTAGCACTCTGTAAGCTTGCTAACATTTTGGTAGAGTATCTCCTGTATGGATCTGATGTTAAATGATATCCATTTTTCCCAAGTTATTGTTGTCTTTTGCAAATATATCTGCAAATTCAGCTATCAATTGTTTCAATTGTCTTTGTTGTTGAGGTTCTAAGGGACCCATGTTGATATGAGAGAGTTTTTTTTCCAAAAGATGATAGTTTTCAGTGGTGGGAATGATATTTGGATTTGGGAGTAGAGTGTGTCTTATAATTTCGATAAAATTAGAGACAATTTGAGGGTTTTCATCTTGAAAAATATTGCTGTGTATGATTCCAATCTCTAATTTGTTTAATAAGACAATAAAGTAATTATTGGGATTGTAGAATATAACTCGAAATTTTTTCATTTCTTTGGGAATATAAACGTTTGGAATTGAGATTTTATGCTTCAAACAGATTTGTTTATTGGATTCAAAGATTTGTTAAGTAGTAGTGGGTTTTGAGCAAGTGTAAATTTCGTAATGTTCTCCAAAAGTTGAAATGGTAATTGGTTGAGAAAGTTGAAGAATCTGGTAAGATTCATTTTGTATTTTAAGAGCTATGTTTATTAAAACTGTAAATCATTTAGTTGAACCGAAATCTTGAGTTCTTCTTTCACTTTTTCCCAATTGTTCTCTGTTGTTAACTGATTGTAGATCCAAAATATTGATTAAGGATAGGTAAATTGCTTAAGCAATTTTTTCAGCATGTTCAATCTTGAATGGTTTGTCTGTTTCATTCTGCAATATGATGGTAATGTCTCCAGTGTATCCTGCATCTATAACTTCTTCTTTAATATTAATTCCTTTGCTTGCCAATGATGATCTGGAGGCAATTTGAACCATTGCTCCAGGTGGAATTTCAAGAGTGATTTTGAGATTGATTTTTGTCAAAGACTTTGGTTGAAGAACCAAAGTATCTTTTCCTGGATATCTTAAGTCATATCCGGCATCAATTTTGTGTGCTTTTTCTGGTCTGATTCCTTGACCATGGTTGTCAAAATATTTAAGTTGTAGAGTTGGTTGCTTTTCAAGGAGATAGATGAGAGTGGTTGGTAGTTCTTCTACTAGTTCAAATACTCTAAATTCAATTTCATTTTTATCATTCTCATCTGGCAGAGGAATGCTAAAAGCATAACATTCTAAACACTATTGGTCATTACAAGGCATAACATATTCTTCACACAATTGAATGTTTATTTGCTCTAATCATTAAATTTGAGCTTTTTTGGTCGAATATGTGTGGCTTGCAATTTGGTGGTAGGTTTCTACTTCATCTTCATAATCAAATCCAGCTAATTCCATGGTATACTCAATGTATTCAGCTTCTTTCATTTGGTGGACATCTTCTTGTGTGGCTCCATTGATCAATACTATTGCTAGGTCAAAAATCATTTCAGCATCATGAGGATAGTAGTAAAGTTTATTGAGAGCACTATTGTATGCTGCATCAAATAGTGTTCCTCTTCTGACTTTTTCCGAAATTGCTAGAGCATATTGACAAGTTTGATCACATACTCCTCCTCTCATTGCAACATCAATCCAGTTGCATTCTTCTGATAGCATATCTCCACATGTAAGGCAAGGTGTGTTGTCCTATTTTTCACTTCTTTTTGGAGATCCAAATCGTTCTCTATAGCATGCTTTGTAAAAGTAATAGGTATGAGTTTTATATTTCTCTTCTGGAGAAATACATGCTCCCATTGATGAAAGTTTTTTGTTGCAATCTTTGCATTTGAGTGGAATATAGGGTGGTTGTTTCTGTAGTTCTGGTGTAGAATATCTAACTTTCTTCCATCTTCTTGATTTTTCAAAAATCTCCTGTTCTGTTTCTTCAGCCCAATTAGATGTTGATCCAAGAGCCATGTAGGTTTCAGTAAGTGGCATTTCTTTTTTTTCTTCAAATTCAAATACTGGAGCTTTTTCTGATTGTTTGTTAAAAGTACTACAGGTTGCAGGTACTATGGTATATTGTTCTTGGTATGAGATTTTAAGTTTTTGAGTTTTC
Source organism: Geosiphon pyriformis (assembly GCA_016748015.1). Lineage (NCBI taxonomy): Eukaryota > Fungi > Glomeromycota > Glomeromycetes > Archaeosporales > Geosiphonaceae > Geosiphon > Geosiphon pyriformis. The sequence goes on from JAAOMT010000518.1 coordinate 515,234, forward strand.
CAGTTCAGGTTTGCATTGGCCTTGAGAAGCCAATTATTTCCGATTAGAGCTTGGTATTAGGGTGCATCTATAACAAGAACTTTAACTGGAATGGTAATTCCATTAATTGAAAAAAGGAAATCATCAATTTCTCCTACTGGAGTCTTCTTTATACCATCAGCTGTAACAATAACTGTTTGAGCTGGTCTGTCTATGTTTTGTTTAAGTTGTTGCATCAGCTGGTAAGTGATGATACTTCCAGCTAATCTACTATCTAAGATTAAGCGAATGGGTTTTTTTTCCACTGTAGCTTCTGTGTACATAGCAGTAATTGCTTTCTGTTCATTGACTGCTGCATTACTAAGCAGAAATGGTGATTCATTTGCTTCAAATTCGAATAGAAATATATCTGACAGATTGGCATTTTGGGCAATTTGAGCTGATGGAATGGTGTGGTTGGAAGGGTTTGATCTTGGTGCTGCAACTTCACCTTCAAAAAGTGCAGTTTGTTGAAAATCCGATTTCTCTGGTATTGTAAGATAACTGGGTTAAGTATAATAGTAATTGGGTCTTTGCTGACCAGAATTTCGAAGAACCAACTGGTTATTTAAATTGATTCTGTTGTTGTTACTCTGCAATTGATTTTGGGATGTAAATTGGTTATGTTGAACCAATCTTCTTGTTGGTATTTGATATTGTTGAGTGGGTGGTGTCTGATATGGCTGAATTGATAAAGATTGCTGATATTGTTGCTGCATTGGTTATAGAGCTGGTGGATAGTAACTGTTTTGATTTTGTGGTCTTGGTGAATAATAGATTGGTGGTGGAGATTAGTAATAAGATTGTTGTGGTGAAGAGTAATGTTGATTACTCCTGTTTTGTTGGTCTCTTTGTAATTTCCTACAATCTCTTTTCCAGTGTCCTGGAATTCCACAATAATGACAATTTTGAGGTTGGTTGTTAGATAGTAATCCAAAATTGTTTTGGTTGCATTATTGTGGGGGTTGATATCTTTGTGGTTGTTATTGCTGTTGTTGTTGGTTTGTGAAGTAGCTTTCAACCTTTTTTGTAAGTTGGTCTATCTTCTCTTTAGCTGCTAAGCTGGTTTCTCCAATTGCAAGGTTTACAAGCTTGGTGTAATTTGCTTTTTCTATTGCCATTTTATAGCTCTTTGCATGTCTAATAGCAGTTGCTAAGTCTGCTGGAGCATGTGAATGGACTTTCTTAATCAGTTTGTCTTTTAACCCTACTATAAACTAATCCAAAATTTGAGCATCAGAATAGTAGTTATTAGTTTCCAATTGTCGGATTCGTCTGAGAAGTTTGTTAAATCTTCTAAGATAAGTCATAACAGTTTCAGATGTTTCTTGTTTGATATTGCAAAAGCAGTTTCTGAGAGTGATAGAGGTATTGTTATCAGTGAATTGTTGTAGAAAAGCATCTTTGAATGCTTGCCAGTTTTCAAATGATTCTTCTAAATTTTCAAAACCATTTTCCTGTTGTTCCTTGGAGAAAGTAGGGAATTGCTTTAAGCATTCTTGCTGCAATCCAACCATTTGCATCTCCTGCTTTTTGAACTTTGTCAAGTCATTCTTAAGAACTGGTATTATTGTCTTTACCAATAAATTCTGGGATTTTTGCAATATAAGCAGTTGCCATTTTTTCTTTGTTTTCTGTAATTTCTTCTGGTTCTGATTCAGTTTTTTTACTTTCCAAGCTTTCTGAATGATTATTTTTGTTTTCCTATAAGTAATCAATGATATTGGCACTTGTTGATATTGGTTTTTGTTGTTGAGTAGGATTTCTAGGTGACTGAAAATCTTCTGGTCTGAAAAAATGGTTAAGTAGTAAACTTGGTGTTTGTAATTGAACAAGTAAAATTAAAAATAGTGTAATAAAAAGTGGTAATTTAACACTGGTTCCTTGTTCAGGTGTTTGCAAGTGTTTGGCAGTTGTCTTTGATAGTATTGGAGTGTTTGGAGTGGTTCTTAAGTATTGTTTCACTTTTTGTTTGCCTCTGTTGCTTGTCTCTGTTTTTGATTCAAAGTTAAAAGAGTATTTGGGCTGTACTAGGTATTTTTCTTTACAGTACTTAATAATATTAAAATTAAGTTCTTGGAAGTAGGTAGCAAGTGTTTCACTGTTCAGGTCTTCTGTTCCCAATTGTGAATAGTGCACTAAATTATTGTAGAGGTTGCTTCTAACTTCTGAAATGTTGTAGTTTTCAAAAAGATAATTGTTGATACGATTTTCAATATATTGGTATACTGATTTCTTAACAACTTCAATTTCGTCTGGAATGTTGAATCTTTGCTTGCAGTGAGTGTAAATTGACTGATGATACTCTAGAGTTGTTGTGTCTGGTGTGGTTGCCACTTTGAATTTGTTGTTGCTGTGTTATTTTCATGGAAGAACACCAAATGTTACCAGAGGTTTTTGGTCTCTTTTTTTGAATGCTGTAACTGTCTGTTGGTTGCAAATTCACGTTTTCTAGAAGTAGTTGAACCTCCAATAACTGAATTTATCTTCAAATTATCTCCTATAATTTGAACTGCTGGGCTTATAAGTAGAATGGCCAATTCCTTGCCAGTTACTTTATGTAGTTATATTGTAGTAAATGTCAACTCTTTCCCAAGAATTGCTTGTCTGGAAGCTCACTAAAAATGTGTAGTTACTTTGCTGTAAAAGTCAACTCTTCTACAAAAATCTTGTCTGTAGGCTATCCTAATAATTGTAATAAGAAAAGAAAAGAAAAATAAAAAAAATGTAAAAGAAATAGGATTTTATCAAGGGAAACGTTTTTTATCCAGGCTTGGAGTTACTAACAGTTTACTGAAATTGGTAGCTAATCAATTTCAAAACGTTAGTTGGGTTTTGAGGATTTTCCAAGTGCAATAATTAAAGAATTTGGTTTTTTGAATTTATTTAATATTTATTTTTTTTTGTGTGTGTAAGAATAGTTCTAAGTAATAAATCTAAAATAAGATACATTGTTATGGTTTAAGAATTTAGCAAAAGAATCATAAAAATAATACAAACTATTCAATCATAATATAGTAATGATTAACATAGTAGCAAACACCATCTCGCAATAGTGGCAAGCACCAGTTCATAATAGCAGCCAATACCAACTGGTGATAGCAGCAAACACCAGATTGAAATATCAAAAAGAAAGTATTACAATGTGTTTTCTCATAGAACTACAAACATGTATATATACAATAGCTTTAATATTGGGAAAAAACAATCAAGTAATAAAAATTATAACTTATCAAGCAATAGATCCAATTTTATCCAACAAACTCCACTTTAAATCATACATTCAAATTAAATATCCCAAGAAACTTTTAAATCAAAAAGAAATGAAAAAAAATATTTAAAACTGAATTATCACAACCCAAAGTATTAAGAAATTTACTTGTATTATTTATTGAATGAAACTATCATTCATCAACTGAATCTCTTGGAAGAATAATTCTTGATCAAGATTATTCATATTGTTACTAATTGATAAAAGCTTTATTGTAAGAATTAGGAAAAGCACTAAAGGCCATTAACATTCTGTGTTTCTAGATTAGAGAAACACATCAGGTAAATGCAAAGATAGCCTCAGAGAAGACCCCAGACAGTGAGTAGATTTCAGTTCAGCCTCTGAGAAGAAGTACATAAACACACACAACAATCAAAAATTGAAGAATAACTTACATCACAACATTAAAAAGAAAGTCTTCAGTATAACAGTGACATTATCACACAAATAGAATTGAGGAACTCACAAAAGACTGATTGCAATTAAAATGGGATATCAGCAATTAAAATGGGATATCAGCAATTAAATATAACAAGAAAACCATCCTGTAACATTTGGTAAACCTTACAAGGAAAGAAAATCAAAAAGAAAATAATAATTAGCAATAATTCATTGCTAAAAAGGAAGAAACAAAAGTGGCGACAAAAACCCTTAATCTTACTGTTCTTGAATTCTGCTGTGCTATTTACACACAAAATTAAAGTGATCTTGGATTACCAGAAAAGTGTTGTCCAGCAGAATCTGCTCTCACTTATTATATCAATGCCAGAATAAATCATCATATAGGAAAAGAAAAATCACACAATGCAAAACTTGGATTGTATAAAGAATTATCACAATACACTACAAAAGAAGTAGCAGTAATAGCCACAACTATTGTCAAAATCCATTGAGAAATTGAGCAATATGCCAACAAAAATTTTCCAATATTCACAGAAAACACTAGGGAACGTGCCAACAAAACCAGAAAAAATTTAGAAACTAATCAGGAAAGTAACCAGCAAAAACTAGGAACACCTGCTCAAACACCAAAAAAAACTGTCATTCAATCAATAAAGAAACAATGTATTTATTCACCAGAAGATAAATTATACCATTTTTCACCAGAAAATAAGATACAAATTCCATTAGGAGCTGCATCATCATCAACATCAACTCCACAAATGCCAAAAACTCCTAGTTATACTGATAAAATTAAACAACATAACTGGGGAGACATACCAATTACAGGAGGATATTCATCACTATTCTAAAACCCTCTTTTTCAGCCAAAATTTAGAACAGGGTTTGAAAACCATGAAGAGGAGTCTGAATCGGAATCCGAAAAAAAGACCAGCAAAAAAACAATCACAAGACCAGTCACTGGAACAAGCAGCCAGTCTAGAAACCAAGAAACTTGTGATCAAAAGAAAAAACCGGATATAAAAGAAGCCAACTTTAAGAACACTCAAAGAAATATCATCCTACCTCCTCTTAGACCAATAAGCCCACCAGCAGAAAACGGCAACAAAATGGCCACATCATACATTACAAGACTAACAGATTTTTTAGGAGAGGAAGAAGAAATGGATATGCACACGTGGCTCAAAGAAACACAAAAAGCTATCCAGGCAAATAATTGGAATAACCAAAGAGCAATTCAAACATTACCTTTCTTCCTAAAAGGCACAGCCAACTTGTGGTATCAAAGTCTGGAAACAAAACCCACAAGCTTTGCTGAATTTAAAAATGCACTCCTAGAGTATTTTAGCAATCCAAACACTATAATCCAACTACAAAACAAATTCAATACTATCAAGCAAAATACTGGTGAAACTGTCACCCAATACCTTGCTCGATTCAATTGAATTTGCCATCAGATTGAAGTGATTGAACAAAGATACTACACTGATCCTCAGGTTTTAAATCAGTTTATTAGAGGATTAAAAAGCAGCATTTTAGGAAGAGTACACCCTGCCTACCCTAATTCCTTACCAGAAGTTATTACGCTTGCCAGAGTCTTTAAATTGGCTGAGAAAGAAGCTAACCATAGTCAAATGGTTAACATGGTAATGGAGAAAAATAAGACAGAAACATTAAAGAAAAAAATAATGCAATTAGGGAAGGAACTCTCTAAGAAAATAGAAAGTTACCTCATCCCGGATCTGAGAAGAAATACATACCAACCACCCCAAAGATGCAGCCAGAAAGTCAGCGACAGTTGAAATAATTGCTTGTCATGCCAAGAATTCAGAACAAAAATGTGTGCCTGCCATTTTTGCAAATGCATAAAACATTTGATTAGTCAATGTCAAATGCGAATAATACAAGAAGCACATGAAAATAATTACTACATGCCACCCCAAATGCTCAGAAACCAGTATATGCCAATACCACATCAATATCCCACCACGTATCAAAATCAAGAAACTTACTAGCAATAGCCTATGATAGCCAACCCGAATTGGCATCCCAAGGCCTAAAATCAGCCCATGTGAAACCAGAACACATTGGTCCAGAGAAATCCAAACTGTGCTAGAACCAATCAGCAAACCAATCCAAACTACCAAAATTATCAACAAATTTATCTTAATATACTGGAAAATCTAATTATCGAAAACAATGATGGTAAAAACATAAACAGAACCAAAAATTCCTCTAACAAATTGAGCCAGACAATACCACCAGCAGTTGTCACTGAAGATAGCAGCCTTGCAGCTATTTTTTCTTTTGAATTAGAGGAAAACGAGGCTATGTTCAATGGAGCAGCATTGGATGAAAAATGTCCAATCACTGCTATATATACAGAAGCCACTGTAAACAATATCCCAATCAAACTTATCTTAGACAGCAGATTTGCTGGAAGCATCATAACACTTCAACTAGTAAACCAACTGGATTTCAAAGTTGATTGTGCTGCGACATTCCAATCATAACAGCCGATGGAAATACAAAGCTGCCTCATGGCAAAATCGACTCATTTTCTTTCAAAATTAACGGCATAGTAATACCTACAAAAGTATTAGTAATAGACACTACACAATATCAAGCATTAGTAGGGAATGACTGGTTAACAAAAGCCAACACCATTCTAGACTGGACCACTCAAGAGCTTCTGATCAATTATAATGGCCACCAGGCCAAAATTCCAGCCACCTGTGGCCATTTCTAAAAACCCAGCGCCAACCAAAGACCTACTTTCAAATTTGAGGAAAATCCAGCACTACCAGCCATCAAAACCTATCAGCTCTCTTGGGCTGATGACCAAAAAACAGGACTACCAACTGTACCAACATGGACCAGCAAAAAAAGATCCAAATAGAACCAGATAAGTTTACAAAGAAACCACTAGCAATGCAGACCAAAGCTAGAATGCTCATTTTGCAAGAAGAAACTCTTATTTATGACTGCATGCAGCACACCAGACAAAGACCCAAGAAACCCCACCCATTACTATTGTAACCATTGTAACAAAGAAAAATATGGTTACCCAGAAAGACACAGAAAATGGAACAAGGAACTATGCCTCGTTTGTAGAGAACCATTATCAAGAGAGTGCGACTAGAATAACATACTAGGCAGAAGAGGAACATGTGACACAACTTGCCAATACACAATTCTCATCTGTGACTGGGTAAGAGGAGGAATACCATTCGAAGCAGTGTTCAATAGAGCATTAAAAAAACTACAGCACTACTCACATGATAAGAACAAGTTGTACAATACCACACAAACTAAAGTAAAAAAAGAAACCTCTGAAAAAATACGACGTTAGAAAGAGTCAACCGAAGTAGCTGACAAAGTTGCCAGCTACAACATGTTCGACCCAATGGACAAATTCCAGGACTACTACCAACAACTATGCCCCACTCGACAAGAGCAAGAACAATACCTCATCCAAATCAACACTTACCTCTGTAAAAACTGTCTCATTCCATGCCAAAATTAGTGCTGTGAAGAGTGTCAAGATGAAAGAGACTTAGAAAGAAAAATGGAAATTAAGAATCAGCAGTTTCAAAATCAATCAATAAATTAACAAGACTCATCTGACAGTCCTGAGTCAGAAAAATTTGTAGTCTATACCAACCTAGAATAGGTGACCGACATCCGATACTTCGACAATAGGCACTTAGAAATAATACCCGAAAGAGTCCATCCAACCAATACCAGATTCAATCTACATTATTTGGAAGACCAATCCACAACATTACTACCCAGGAGCATCACCAAAATCGACCTAAAAATAGTGGTTGAAATTCTGCCAGAAATAATGGTTCAAATAGCATCACGATCAAGCCTCGCAAAAAAAAGAATAAGCGTTCAAGGAGGAGTAATTGACTCTAAATACACTGAAAATTTGATGGTTTTGCTACAGAACAATTTAGAAAAGCCTTATACCATTGAATCTAAAGAAAAGATTGCACAAGCAATTTTCCTACCATTGGTAAAAATTGGGAAATTTATGCCAGTGGAAAATCATGAGGAATTGTCACAAACAACAAGAGGAACTTTTGGTTTTGGATCAACAGAAAAAGGAATTAAAGCAAATTTCACTGAAACAATAGAGGAAAAAGGTGAAGTAATTAAAAATGAGCAGTCCATCATGCTCCTATCATATGGAAAATCAGAAATAAGAATAAAAAAGACAATTAAAGAAAAAGACCTAATATTTGAGCCCTACCCAGAAACTTGCCAACAGTTTCTCATAGGACTTACTAACCTTTTTATTCCAGTTGATAAAGTTCAATGAATAAAAATTTCTATCACAAACACCACAGAAGAACCCATCTACATTCCGGAAGATACCATCATTGGATACCTCAGAACGGAGCTAAAAAACGCATCAACACCACAAGAAATTCTAAATTTCCCAGAAATCATCTTCTACTGTGAACTCACTTCAATAAATTGGCAACAACTGTTAGAATGCTATCAATTTACACCAGAAGAATTGGCCAAATTAAACATTGGAACAATGGATCCTAACCAACAGCGATAATTAAAAGCATTAATTTTAAAATACTCTGATATATTTTCATAAAATGGCAAATTTGGAAGAACCAACTTGGTTCAACACCAAATCCCCACTAGAGACGCCAGACCTGAAAAACAATGCACTTATCATGTTCCACCAATGGAGCATAATTTTATCAGAGAAGAAGTCCAAAGCATGTTGGAAAAAGAAATAATACAACCATTAATAAGCCCATAGTCCTTACCAGTTGTTTTAGTAAAGAAAAAGAATGGAAAAATTAGATTTTGCGTCGACTATCGCAAATTAAACAGCAAAACAACCAAAGACTCATACCCAATACCATTAATTGATGAAATCTTCAACGTTTTTGGAGGAGCAAAATGGTTTTCTACACTGAACTTGACCAGTGGGTACTGGCAAGTGAAAATGGACCCAAAGGACAGACATAAAACAGCATTTACAACACAAAATGGCAATTATGAGTTCAATGTAATGCCATTTGAATTAACAAATGCTCCCGCGACATTCTAAAAACTAATGAACATAATTTACTCCAGAATCCTGTGGCAATTCGTTGTTGTCTACTTGGATGATACAAATGTTTTCTCATTAAAATTCACGGATCATCTCCAATATTTACAACAAGTTTTTGAGAGATTAAGACACACTGAACTTAAACTAAATCTAGAAAAATGTTTCTTTGGAAAAAATGAGCTAGCATTTTTAGAACACATAGTTGAAAAAGATGGAATAAAACCAGATCCATCAAAAATAGACAAAGTGAAAAATTTTCCAGTACCTCAAAACGTTTTAGAAGTTAGAAGCTTTTTAGGATTCGCATCTTACTACTACTGCTTTGTAGAAAACTTTTTAAACATCACCAAACCCCTTAATTACCTACTATCCAAAAATGTGAAGTTTAAATGGACTGAAGCACAACAAAAAGCTTTTAAGTACCTTAGACAAAAACTCATTGAATCACCAATAATGATCTATCTGAATTTTAACAAGAAATTCATTTTGGCCACAAATGTCTCTAGAACTGGACTTAGAGCCATTCTGTCACAAAAAGATGATAATGAAAAAGAATGTGTAATCACTTATGTCAGCAGAAGTCTCAGTACAGCAAAACAAAACTAAACAGCACATGAACTTGAATGCTTAGCAGTAGTCTGGAGTTGTGTTTACTTTGACACATATTTACAGTACCAACCCTTTGAGATTACCACAGATCATAGAGATCTGGTCTGGTTAAATAACAAGAAAGCACTAAAAAAAAAATACACCAGATGGTCACAAATGTTAATATCATATAATTATATTATCAAATACAAAGAAGGTACCAAAAATGCTAATGCTGACTGTTTGTCAAGAATGAGACACACATAAAAATCACCAACCTACCCACTACAACAACAATGAACAACCACTTTTACAAAAACCTCAGCCAATACTTGGAAACACTACAAATAGACAAAGAAATACCAGTAAAAGAGCTAATTAAGCTCCAAAAATTAGCAAAACATTATTTCATCCAAAATCACATACTTTATTACTGGAATTGACAAAATCCAAATAATTCATTAAGAGTTATAACCACGGATGAAAAAAAAACTATCTTATTTAACATGCACTCAGATATTCATTCAGGCCACTTTGGAAAAACAGCAACCATCCAACGTGCAACTAGCTGTTACTATTGGCCAAAAATAAGTTCAGACATAATCCAATACATAAGAAATTGTGATCCATGCCAACAAAGAGGAGGAGCAAAAACAATGGAATTATTAAGACCAATAAAAGTTGGACAGCCATTTGACAGAATTGAAATTGATTTAGTTGAATTCTTACCAATAACAACAAGAAACAACCATTATATTGCAGTAGCCATGGACTATCTCACCAAATGGCCAGAAGCTAAAGCTATTAAAACAGCTAATGCTATTTCTGTAGCTCAATTTGTACATGAAGACTTAATTTGCTGGCATGGATGTCCACAAAAATTGCTATCAGATCAAGGCACACACTTTGTAAACAGCACCTTAAAAGAACTTAGCCAAAAATTTGGAATCAAGCGACCACTGTTATCATCATATCACCCTCAAACAAATAGATTAGTTGAAAAATTTAATCACACATTATGCGAATCACTGGCAAAAATTAGTAACAAACATGAAAAAGAATGGGATTTGTTCATATCAGCAATACTATTAACATATAGAATAGTAAAACAAGATACTACACAATTCACACTGTTTGAACTAATTTATAGAAGAAAAGCCACATTACCAGTTGAACTTACTATCCCAACTTATCCAAGTGACACTATCATGGAAGCAACATTCTAGGAAATACTACTTAAAAAAACATACAAATTAATGAGAACTTTAGAAAACAAAAAAAGAAAAGCAGCACAAAATATTGAACAATCACAAGAACAACAAAAAGTGAAATATGATAACCAGTTACCAGATAATATAATTAGCTACAAAATTGGAGATAAAATATTGTTGCATTGTACAAATATGGAAAAACAGTGGAGTGGAAAATTTGATCACAAGTGGGATGAACCATTTTATATTTACGAAATACTTGGAAATAGAGCATACAAGCTAAGACTAAATGATAAAATATTAAGAAAAGCAGCACATGGTAACCAGCTGAAATTATATTACAGTAAACCAGTAATAACAACAAAAACACCCAGAATTGGAACACAATTACCTTTAATTCTACCAGAACAAATTCCACGAGATTTAGAACCAATAGTTTTAATTGAACATTATTCAAAAAGATAATTAATCTTAGATCACAGCAAAAATAATTTAACAACCATAAAAATGCATACAAAAGATTCCAAAATAGCAGTCAAAATTAAAACAATGATACTTATTCCAGAAAACATCAACAATATAACTCAACAATTAGTTGAAAGCTTACAACATTAAAATCCGATCTGGAAATCACAGTTAATAGTTCCAAAATAACATACATAAAAAGAACAATAAAAAATCCAAAAACAAGAAAAAAACATAATTTTGAACCATATAATATTACCAAATATAACAACAAATTTATCAGCAAAGTTATTGAAAAATTAGAGATAGCATTGGGCAATACATTAATAATAGAAGAAATAGAAA
>JAAOMT010000518.1:526639-550891 GCA_016748015.1 Geosiphon pyriformis
AAAAGATTCCAAAATAGCAGTCAAAATTAAAACAATGATACTTATTCCAGAAAACATCAACAATATAACTCAACAATTAGTTGAAAGCTTACAACATTAAAATCCGATCTGGAAATCACAGTTAATAGTTCCAAAATAACATACATAAAAAGAACAATAAAAAATCCAAAAACAAGAAAAAAACATAATTTTGAACCATATAATATTACCAAATATAACAACAAATTTATCAGCAAAGTTATTGAAAAATTAGAGATAGCATTGGGCAATACATTAATAATAGAAGAAATAGAAATAAGTAAATTAACACCAAACACATTTAGCAACTTGAAAACAAAATTTCCAATTAATTACTGTTATTATTAACTAGGAAAGCACTTGAACATACAAACATTATACTCAAAAGACTCAACTAGAGTGTTTGACAAAACAACTATCCAACTATTAGAACCTTTTATTGAAAAAACCAACACTATATTCCATTCAAAAACAGTTTACAGAATTTTCAAAGCATTTGAAAACTGTCACAAATTATTGTTGGACCTAACCATAAACATAATAACAACCAACAGTATTGGATGACTTACCAACTCGCAATTTCAAGAATTACAACAACAAATTAATAACACAGTATTGAACCACTATAGTAACTTAGAATTTAATGAAGAAATTAACTTCGATTTTGATGGAGCTCAATTTTAAAAGAAGGGGATAATGTTACAGTTTAAGAATTTAGCAAAAAAATCATAAAAATAATACAAACTATTCAATTATAATATAGTGCAGTAATAATCTTAGAAAGGTAATGATTAACATAGTAGCAAACACCATCTTGTAATAGTGGCAAGCACCAGTTCACAATAGCAGCCAATACCAACTGGTGATAGCAGCAAACACCAGATTGAAATATCAAAAAGAAAGTATTACAATGTGTTTTCTCGTAGAATTACAAACATGTATATATACAGTAGCTTTAATATTGGAAAAAAACAATCAAGTAATAAAAATCATAACTTATCAAGCAATAGATCCAATTTTATCCAACAAACTTCACTTTAAATCATACATTCAAATTAAATATCCCAAGAAACTTTTAAATCAAAAAGAAATGAAAAAGAATATTTAAAACTGAATTATCACAACTCAAAGTATTAAGAAACTTCCTTGTATTATTTATTGAATGAAACTATCATTCATCAACTAAATCTCTTGGAAGAATAATTCTTGATCAAGATTATTCATGTTGTTACTAATTGATAAAAGCTTTATTATAAGAATTAGGAAAAGCACTAAAGGCCATTAACATTCTGTGTTTCTAGATTAGAGAAACACATTAGGCAATTGCAAGGATAGCCTTAGAGAAGACTCCAGACAGTGGGTAGATTTCAGTTCAGTCTCTGAGAAGGAGTACATAAACACACACAACAATCAGGAATTGAAGAATAACTTACATCACAACATTAAAAAAAAAACCTTTAGTATAACAGTGACATTATCACACAAATAGAATTGAAAAATTCATGAAAGACTGATTGCAATTAAAATGGGATATCAGCAATTAAATATAACAAGAAAACCATCCTGTAACAACATTTTTTTGAAGAGAAAAGCTTTTTTTTATACAACTTGTTATAATACTAGTCTATGAACTTGCACTTTTTCTCTTTGCTCAAATTTCAGCGAACTAAAAATACACTTTGATGAGCTACAAGTTATTTCACTGAACTATTGATTAATTTGGATGAACTATTCATAATTTCGGCAAATTTTTATAAATTTTGGCGAATTTCATATAAATTTTGACAAATTTTTGTAAATTTCAACGAATTTTAGAATATTACAAAGTTCAGGGTATTGTGTAATTTGATCATCTTACTTTCTGTTGTACTAATTGGATTATTAATTGAATCGTGATATGTGATAAATTGATTAAATAATAAGTGATAATTTGAAATGATATTAATATACTAATTAATTATAGGGATTATAAGGGTAATTTTATGCTAATTACTAACTAAAATTCTACTGGTAACAATGCTGAACTGATTTTGTAATCTGATAAGAATGTTAGGGTCACAAAAATATTGCAGAAAGACAAGTTTAAAGGCAGCAAAGTCAGTTGGTTTCTCTGCAAGGCTTTGATACCATAAGTCTGTGGTTCCGGTCAGAAAGAATAGCAACGCTTAAATGGTTCTATCATTATCCCAATTGTTGATAGTGATGGCTTTCTTGGCTTTCACGATTCATATATATGTGTTATCTTCTTTACCAGAGAATTTCTCTAATTTGGCAATATTTTGGTAAGCCATGATCTGGTGAGTAGGTGGAGTCTTACTGATTGATGCCAAGAGGTTTGGTGTTTACATACTAGAGTGTTCTCCTAGTGCTAATTCTGGTTGTTTCCCTTTGTTAATTTTCTCAATGGACTGAAGGATAGCTGTTTCTTTGGAGGGGGTGGTTGATGATTTAGTCAATGGTTGGGTTGGTGGTGGTTCCCACGTCAATGTATTTCTATCTGTTTTGTTAAGTGTTGAGGTGAGATTTTCAAACAATGATCCATATTCTCCTAATGATTTGGTCCAACTATGTTGATTCCAAGGGTGTGGATTTCCAGGAGTGCGTGGTGTTTCCGACTGAGTTTCCAGAGGTGGATTGAATACAATTCTACTTTGGAGTATCTGATAGTATAATGAGATAGTTGAAGAGAAAAACCTTGGTTTTTTGTTGACCATGGACTTGGCTTGGGCAGTTCCAGGGTTGTTGAATTCGTCTTTGTATTTGTCAAGGTCAGATTCCACTGGTTGTTGTACTTGAGAGAATCGTTTTGCTATGTAATATTTAATGTCTATATTAATTATGCGCAGAGTTTCAGTGATTGCTTGGGTAGTCGTGGCTGTTGAGTACTCTAATAAGCTTTGATGGATTTGTTCTTGCAGTCTTTCTGTGTTGGTTGCACAGCCTAATAAGCAGTCAATTTTTGCATTGATATAGTTACAAAAATTACTTTCTGTGTAAGCAGTTTTTGTTGGTATTCCTAGGTCTTTTTGAAAGTATTAAAATAGTGCTCTTCCATATGGAGAGTAGTTCTTTTCTACTGTTTTAATAGTCACCACTTTTGTGTATTTCTGGGGTGCTCTGTCTCTGTGGATTTATAACCTCACAAAGAGCACCAAATGTTATGGATAAACTTGGTGGGTAATAGAAATAGTAACGTTTGGTGCTCTCAATTATTAGTAATGTATCTTCCACATAATTCTGTTGGCTTAGTCTCGATTATCAGTCTCTGAAGGTCTATTTTTGGATGTGAATTTACCTATTGAGTTCTTTGATTATAAGGCACAGAGTTCATTTTTCATTGATTGCAACGTTTTCTGTAAATGTAAGCTTTTCTTCTCCGAGCTAACAAGCATAGTCATTAGGATCTGGCAGTGTCTTTTTGCCTTTTTGGTAAGCTAACAAGATAATATTAATATCCAAAACTTAGGGAGAGTCTCCCTCTTTTATCAGGCTATCATGAAGTCTATTTTCAGACAGTTAATTTTACTATATTGCTGCTCCACAAAAGAAAATAAGAAAGAAAGAAAAAGAAAGAAAAGAAAAGATAAATTAGTATTGTCAATCACTGTAATCAAGAGTGATTGGTCCAAGTTGTTAATAGTTCAAGGCAGTTATGCTAAAAACATCTGTTCTGGAATGAAGGTATGAAACAATGGTCAATTCACATAAATTCCACACAGTTCAAGAACATGAATTCATGATTCTGATTTCTCAATAATTGATTTATTTCAGAAGATAAATATGGAATATAATAAATAAGAAGGAGGTATGAATATTTGTTTTTTGTCTAGTGGTTTGTATCTATCTCTGTCTTTTTCTATCTTTTACCACTATTCGCTTTTATACATTTTTTTGGTTTTATAAGATTGCTTCTGATTGTTTTATTATTGCTAACTATTGCTTTGTTATTTCTGTTATTGCTTTGTTCTTTTACGTTATTACTAGTTATCCTATGTTATAACATGTTATCTAGTGTTATTTTGTGTTATCCCATGATGTAACATGTTATCTTGTACTATTCTAAGTTATAACACATTATTCAACATTATTGCATGCTATCCTAAGTTATAATGCATTATTCAACGTTATTGTATGCTATTCTATGTTATGTCATGTTCTGGTTATGTTTCTTCATAACTTTAGATCAGTTTTTCTACTTGGGTAACAGCAGTCAAAGAAATTTAACAATTCTAAAAACCTAGATTTAAACTTCATTTTAATCAGCTTCAACAGTCTCTTTATCAAATACAACAAAATTATGGCCCTCTTGTATGTTATTATTGTAAATTAACTGAACAT
This sequence comes from Geosiphon pyriformis, assembly GCA_016748015.1. NCBI lineage: Eukaryota > Fungi > Glomeromycota > Glomeromycetes > Archaeosporales > Geosiphonaceae > Geosiphon > Geosiphon pyriformis. The sequence goes on from JAAOMT010000518.1 coordinate 530,996, forward strand.
TTTTCAAAAGATTGCAATAATTTTCTTTTACTTCTACCAGTTTTTAGAAATAATAATAATTAAAACAACAGAACTAGTAATAATAATACTTCTAATTAAAGACTTAATCATGTTAACATCAATTTTTTTAGAGAAGATCTCTTAGTTGAAACCATTGTTTATTAGCCTTTAAACTGATAAACACACTTCTAAAAAATAAGAGTACAAACCAATCAGAAGAAAACCTCTTTTTTGCTTTTAACTTAATTAATAATGATTATAATATAGATGAACTAATTATTAACCTTTCTGAATTCAAAAGAAAAAAAAAGAAAGCCAAATTTGATTTGATTTTAGATTCCAATAAAGCCTCAATTTTTACTGCTAATAACAATAAATTATCAAAGACCAAAGTTTTTAAAAAATTTTTAAAGTTGAAATCCTCAAAAATTGTACAAAAATCTGAATCTTATTCTGTTGTCAAAGATCTTATAGAAACTTCAGTTCATATTACTTTTGGCCAATTAATAATCTATCTACAATTCAGAAAAGCTTTTTGTAAATTATTAATATCAAAAAAAAAGATACCAAAAACCAACAAGCATTTTTGTTAAGCTGAACTTGCTAATATTATTATTATTACTCCTCTAATTTGCAAAGTTCAAATGGCTAGTTACTTTATTGATTTAATTCTAAACAGTAGATTATCTGTTAGTATTATTGTTAAATACTTCTTTGAAGCCATTGGCAAAAAAATTGATAAACTTTTAACTCAGTCTATAATTAATGTACATAATGACAAAAAAAAAATTTGACATACTCAAAGCTGTTTCTGTCTGAATTAATAATATTAGCATTAAAACTGACATAAAAGTTTCAAAAACAAAAAAATATATTATTATTATTAATAATAAATAACTTAAGAAAGCCAAAATCTTATTTAACTATAAGCTGTGTAAATTAATTATTAGATATAATAAAAAGTTAATTATAATTAAATATTATTATTGGACAACTCCTCTAGTATTCAAGCAGAACCAAGAAAAAAACAATTAGATAAATTAGATAATAAAAATAATAATAAAGAAAAAAAACAAAAAAAAACTGTTAAATTCACTTATACTATCTTTATTAGCAATAGTAAGTTATTAAATAATATTAAAGTTAACAAAAAAAGAATTATTGTAAATAGCAAACTAATTTGTTAGCCTTACTATAATATTTTTAGAAGAACTTTTAATAGAAAGCCTGGCAAGAAAGCCAAATACAGTTATTAATAGTATGTAATAAATACAAATTTTGCCTAATTTACTACAAAAATTAGAAATTTATTAGCTTGATACCAAGAGAAGAGATAAAAAAAGTGCAAAAGTCTTTTGAGAATAAACTACTTAAGATATAGTTATTGATAATAAAACAAAAAAAACCTTTTTCAAAAGAAAAAAAATGGATATTGAAAATCTGTTAACTAAAAATAGTCTAATTATCTCAAAAAAAAATAATACTTTTGGACATATATATGTAATACAACACACTATTATCATTAGAAAAACTTATTTTATCTACTTGAAGTCTTATTAATCTAATCATTACAATAATAAATTCATTAAGAAAAATAAACTGAATAAAAAGCCTTAAATTTATACAAAAAACCAAGAATAAATAAGTCTTTTTAGTTATAGTAATATTCAAAAAAGATAGAACTCTATACTTTTGTGTTAATTACTGCCAATTAAATGCTATTACTAAAAGAGACATGTACCTACTTTTTAAAATTAATGCAATGCTAAACCAATTTAATAATGCTGGTTTTTTCTTAATTATTAATCTAATTGCTGGATTTTGGCAAGTAGAAATAAATTTAGAAAACAAAAAAAAACAGCTTTTATTACCAAGTATGGTACTTATAAATTCATCATTATGTCTTTTGGTCTTACCAATATCTCTTTTACTTTTTAATGTCTAATGAACAAAGTATTTGAATCAGTAAAAAAAAACTTTGTTTTAGTCTATTTAGATAATATAATAGTATTATTATAGTTTAAACTTATAGTTTTTATTAGTATCTTATATATTAGTCACTAATGTTATATAATTAATTGTCTTATTTTTAGATAGTGATTATTGACTTGATTATTGATTATTTTTAATAGCTATATAAGCAATGAATCTCTTAGTTGTAAAAGGTATTAATATAACAAATGATTAAAAATAAATAAAATAATAATTATCATATAAATTTTTTTTATATTACTTATTTTTCTTTTTCTACTTTTAAGTATCTAAATATCTTGAAATAAAAGATTGCTTGTTGGTATTTATTTATCCTTTTTTTGATTTGTATAATTGTAGTATTTGAAGATTATTGAATAAAATATGACTAAAAAATACATTTAATACTTAATATCAAATTCTAAAAGCACTAATATAAAGCATAAAATTATATCAATATGTTATTATTTATTAACAGTATAGACTATTTTTTTATCTTTAAATTCCTTGGTTATTCTTTGAAAAAAATAGTAATTGAGATATTTTATAAGACTAATCTTACATATTAAATTCATACTCATTTAATTCACTCTTTGAAGTTGAATTCTCTTTGATTAATTCCATTATCCTATAATTCTGTTTTTTTTTGCTATTTATTAGCTTGTTATTCTAACTTGTAATAGTATACTTAAAAACTTGAGATAAATACCTTGAACATTTACAAAAAGTTTTTAATTTCTTTAGAAATGCTGATCTCAAAATCAATTCAATTAAATTTTTTTTTGGATAATAATCTACCTAGTTTTTTGGTTATTTTATTACAAAAATAAAATCTTTTCTAACTCAGCCAAGATTGAAAAAGTCCAAAATATTAAACAACTTATGAATATTTATAAACTATACTCTTTTCTTAGTTTGGCATCTTATTATTAAAAGTTTGTTAAAAATTTCTCTAAAATCGCCTTTTCTTTTAATTAACTACTCAAAAAAACAGTCAATTATTACTAAAACACACATTAGCAAAAAGTTTTTGAAATTATAAAAGAAAAACTAATTACTAAATTAATTTTTATACAACCTAATCTGAATCAATTTTTTTTTTCACTAATACATCTGGCTTTGAACTTCGTATTGTTCTTTCCCAAAAAAATAAAAATGGCAAAAAGCATGTTATAGTTTATACTAGCTAATTACTTTCTCCAGCAGAACAAAACTATTTAGTTACTGAACAGGAATATTTAGCAATAATATGGACTATTAGTTATTGAGATAAATATTTTCTTGATACCAAATTTTTGGTAGTAACAGATTATTAAGTCTTGGTTTGACTGCATAAGAAAAAAAAGCTGAAATACAAAAAAATAACTTGCTAAATATTCTACTTAGATGAATTTGACTATAATATACAATATTGTAAAGAAGCTTATTATTAAAATGCTAATGCTCTCTCTAAATTTATTATTCAGTAATAATACAACTTTTTCAAACCAAATTAACCTAATTATTAGTAATTTTTTTTTAAAACAAACACAATAATAAACTTGAACAACTATTTTGCCTTAATAGAATTTTTGGGTAAAAGACAATACCTATCAGACTATACTTAACAGCAAAGAAAATATTTGCAAAAACAATCAAATTTTTATTTAATCAGTCAGAACCAATTATATAAAAGAAATAGAAAAGATCCTAACTGCCTTTAAAAAGTTATTAAATTTGAAGAAAAAGAAATTGTAATCTATAACATATATACTAATCCATTAGCTAAACACTTTAGAAAGATTAAAACAATTCAAAAAACACTTGTTTGCTATTATTAGCCTATCTTAGAAAAAGACATTGCTAAATATATTAAAATCTGTAACATTTGCCAAAAAAAAGAAAAACCCAATTACAAAGAAGATATTCATCCAATCTCTGTTGGTTAACTATTTGACAGAATTAATATAAATATTATTGGATTTTTAATCATAACTCTTAATAATAATAGATATATTATTATAGCTATTAACTATTTTACAAAGTAAGTAGAAGCAAAAGCCATTACAGATTAAACAGCCAATTTTATTTATGAAAATATTATTTATTACTATGGCTGCTCCAAAAAACTTTTATTTGACAGAAAAAAAGCTTTTTTTAATACACTGGTTAAAGAACTTTATAGAAAAATAAAAATATGTTATAAATTTTTTTTCTTTATTACTTTCAAATAAATAGCCTAGTGAAATGTTTTAATAAATACTATGTAAAACCTTAGCCAAAACCAATAAAAAAACAAACTTATAAAACAAAGTACTGCTTTTAATTTTATTTGCTTATAGAACTGTGAATCATAACATAACAAATTATGAATTCTTATTTGCTCTATAAATAAATGGCAATACTATTAATAGAAACTAATATTAGAACAATATTCTTTAAAGAAATCACAATAAAAAATTAGAGACATTTTGCAAAAAAAACTTGGTATTATTCTTGATTTTTTGGTAAAGACATGAATAATTGTCTTTGAAAAAATAAAGCAGTTTTAAAAAAAACTTAATAAAAAAAAACTTATAAAACACTTTATTTAAGTGTTGATAACTTGGTTTTAGAATACTGCTTAAACAAAGACAATGTTTATAGTAATAAATTTTTTAGCTAATAGAAAAAACTCTTTTTAATTAACAAAGTTTTGAACAATAATTCTTATATTTTACAAGATTAATATAAAACAATCTTTAATAATTATTTTGTTTATGGTATACAACTTAAAAAATAATACAAACAACCTAATTAGTTACTTGTTATGATAATACCAACTTAAATAATCAGCAAAAATTGAATATAAATAAATACACCATTTCTAAAACAGAAGTATCTTCAATCAATATGAACAATTATTTTCTAGATCAAAACATTAAAATACTTTCTATACTTTTTATGAATATTAAATCAAAAATTATCCAAATGCTACTCTAACCATTGAAAAACAGACTATTATAACTGATAATAATAGAACATATACTGTTATTAAACCAAAAAAAATTACTATTAAAAGAAAAAAAATTGGTAGCAAAATAGATAAATATATGCTTAAAAGCATAATAGCAAGCATACTATTATTTTTTAATATACTTAGAAAAACAATTAAAAAAATTTTGCTTATAAACAAAAATTTATTATATGGAAGACAATAAAACTCTATAATTAACTTGGTAAAATCATAAAAAACATAAAGCTTATAAAGAAAACAACTTTAAAGATATAAGTAAAAATTTTGGATATTATATAATTAGATGTTTCAAGAGTTTTGATTATTGCTAAAAAAGCCAAAACTCTTATACAAAGATTTAATCTCTTAAATATAAAGCTTATTTTACTTTAAGTATTATATATCTTATCCACAAAAGACTTTACCAAATTAGTTAGTTTTGAATTAAATAAAACTTTTTAATTAGATTATTTTATAAATAGTTTAATTTTGTCAGAGCTTAATTTCTTTGAAGAAAATAATATTATAGTTGAAATCCATAGTTTTTATTAATTATTATATGTATTAGCCATTCTATTTTTAGATAATGATTATTAAACTGATTATTAATCTAATTATTGACTTAATTATTGATTTAATTATTAATCTGGTTGTTAACTTATCAAATAAACAATTTTTTTATTTGGTTTTGTTAATTTTACAGTCTATTATTAGTTATCAAATACAGTTTAATTTTATATTTAAAAATGTGTGCCAAAAATATAATATTATGTTAAAGAAGAAATTTAAATCTAAAACCAATCTGTTAAGAAATTTTCTTAATAAGACTTTATACTATCTATTCTTTTATAGATTAAAAACTTTTAAATAGTTATAAATAAAAGGCAAGATTGTTTTATTAAGTGTATTTTTTAATGTACTTGAAATTTTTGGTTAATTGTTTAAACATTATTTCTTAAACTTGTAGATTTTAAAGTGGATTCTAATAAATTTTTTGCAGTATTCTGTTAAATTAAGAGTCAGTTCTATAAATAACTTTTTAGCAGATATTGTAAAAATTTTTTTGGATAACAAGATCTTTTTAGTCTATAGTCTGCTCAATATATTTTGTGATTCTAAATGGTTTTTAATATCAAAGATTTTGGAAAATTTTTTTATTTTAGTGTGGTTAATTTTTTAAAATATTTTAATATTGTCTTTAATAATAAATTATTAGATAAGCAAAAGTTAGTTATAAGTTGAAAAACTTTTCATTATTAGAAAAAATTAAGTTTTAAAAGTCTAATGTTATTGTGATTTAAGAAAACTTCAGTTTACATAAATAGTTATCTTTTTAAATTTAAAGGAACTGTTTTTGTTTCTAATTGCTTAAATATCTTTTACTTAGATAAATTTTTAAACATTTAAGACTATTTATATGAACTATAAGCAGATATCTTTAATATTTACATGAATAATTCTTTAAAGTAATTAGATACTATAGAAATTGCTAATAGAACAACAGCTTATTTTTTTGATATTGGAGTGAATATAGACATAAAAGTACATAAATTGTTGTTTTTTACAATATTAGAACTTTAGGCAATTATTTTAATATTAAAGTGTATTCCTTTATTTTGCTTGGTAATTGTGTATATAGACAGTTAAATAACTTTGAATACATGTATTTTAGAACTTGAGCTTTATTTGTTAGACTTTTGAAATAAATATTAAATTAAAAGGTGTTATATAGCTAATTTAATAAAATTTAAAAACATTTTTATTAAATAAATAAAGATTAAAAATTATTTAAAAGACATTAATAATGACAGAGCTAATATTTTTGTATATAATACAACATATTTGGCTTTGTTTTTCCTAAAAAAAGTTATAAAAAATTTATTATGACTAATAGTTGAGTTGTATTAAAGAATATTTATTACTTTGTTTAAGATATTTATTAAGTTATTTGTTGTATTTAGTGAAAAGCCAGTCTAGATACAAAGGTCATAAATAAATTGATAATTAGAAAAATAAATTAAAATAGTATTGTTGTAATATAACATTCAGATTTTCATATGTTATTAAGATTTATAAACAAAACTTTAGCTGTTTTTCATATATATTTGATGAAAATAATCTATAAAAAACTGTTAACTACTATTAAAAAAAAACTTTATAACAAAAATTATTTAAATGTGTTATGTTTAATATGTAACAATATTAAATTGCCTAATTATTTCTTCATTTATTTAAAGAAAATTTCTTGGTATTCTGAAATTCTGCTAAATTATATAGATTTGTGAAAATTATTGGTAAATAATTATGCTCTATTAATGTCTTTGATGCTATATACACTTTTTTCAGAAATTTCAAATGTTAATATTTATATAATTTTGTGCAAAAGTTTTATTTTTAAAGATTGAATTAATAAAACAGTTTTAATTTTTGGCAATAAAAAAAAAGACAGTATTGATTATAGTTAATTTTATTTACTGTTTGGCTAAAAAGCATTAAAGTAAATTATGGTTATTTAGAATAAGGTTTAGAATAAACATGGAAAAAAATAGTCTAGTTAGTAATATTAGAATAATTCTTATGGCTTTAAGTAGTGTGTTAAGTTTTTTGTTAGTAGGAATTATTTATTAGCTTGGTATTGATAAGTTTTTTGCTATTAGTTTTGGTTTATAAAAGATTTGCTCTCTTTTTTTAAGTGTTAATAATAGTGTAAGAGTTTATATAAGTATATAATATTGTTTTGATTGGCTTAAGTAATTAGTTATATGTAGTAAGCACATAAATTATGTTTGTTAAATTTATTTGGTTTGTTTCTGTATGCTAGATAGTAGTTGAACCATATTTATTAAATAATAATAATAATAATAATAATAAAAATAAAAACTCAATTTATTATTTAATTATTAAATAAAAACCTATTATATTAACTAAAAAAAAATTATAAATTTTATTTAATATTTTTTTTTTTATTGTTTAATGAGTGCAGCCCAACCACTATCTAGTATACAGATACAAGCTAAGTGAATCTAACTAAATGTGGCTTATGCATTTGCTACATGTGACTAGCCACTGAGGCCAATCTAGGCAACACTACATACCTACGTAAACTTTGACATTATCACAAATACCAGAAAAAAAAAGACTAGCCTTATGCAAACCAAAACTGACAGCAAATGCCTCATCAATCCCAAGAAGACGAACAACTCCACCAGACAAATGTTTAATAGAATTAGCTGAAAGACCAATGGGAATTTCCAAAGCACAGACCAACCCACAACGTTCCATGTCCACTCTAAACTTAGCTCTGGTCAACCACAAACCACACCAGTGTTTTTCTGCCAGACGTCAAACAAAATCAGCCACCACCAAAAAAGCCTGATTGCAATCCTTGAAATGTACTGTAGCTTCATCGATCCAATCTCTCAGTACAAAGTCTTTACACAGTTGCATATACGCTCCTAAATCATGACAACTAGCAAGCAGAGTACACAACATAAAAGAGGATGCCGGAGAGCAGCCCATCAGCAATGACTTCCACAAAGCAATCCCACCCAACAAAATATCAGTATGTGCAGCTGCCTCACTTTGACAAGTAAATACATGATCCAACAATTCAACATCACCACACATTAAACAGAGAACCCCAGAATAACATTTATCATACAATCTTTTATGAACGGCAACTGGCAACTTCCTATGGACCACTTTCATTAAGTAGGTGTGGAGAACAGTTGAAGCTTGGCTTGTAAAGCCCGATAGCATATAGGAGTTCAGATGCCAAACTGATGCCATGCACTTCTAATCAACTCTCACAATTAACTCCTCATTGATCACCACAGAGCCAGGGCCAGCCTCCCATTGAGCACAACAGATAGACCTATAAATATCCTGAACAAAATGTCGAGCATTGTCTGAAACAACCTGATTATGAGCCATGACATACCTTTCCCGAACACTTATAGGAAGAGACAAATCAGAATAAGCAGTATGCCCAGCCAAAACATCAGTCTTGTCATTGTGAACATCACCTGAATGGCCCTTCACCTTCACCCACCCAACAGAAAAGTCCTTATCCTTGATCAACTTGCAAATATAACGCCTCTCTACCCAACACTTGTTCCTGAAATCTGGAGCAATCAAACTCAATTCTGAAACACATGCATCAATAGCAGCCTAACTATTAGTATTAATAACAACCGAACACAAAGAAAGAACACATTTTAGTGCCAGAACAATAGCGTAAAGCTCAGCCATAGTAGAAAAAAGCAACCCACTGACCTCAACACCAATACTCACACCAGCATCAGGAAAATAAGCTGCAGCCCCACCTGCAATCTCTGCAGTGCCCAAATGAGACAGAAAACCATCAGTATACACTGCGAAAGCATCAGACTAGGATTCATGTAAACATTCTCAAACAACCAAATATCTTTCCAAATCAGAAAAGCTTGAACCACCAGAGACTGTGGATAGACTACTAGGAATGAAATGATAACCATTCATGTACGCAGAAACTTTGAAGTACCACAAGGGTACAGGACTCCTGGAACTTAGTCTCTTCCAGTGGCGAAAAGTCCTCCAACTGAGAACCAATCCATCCTTGCCTAATAACCTGTCACCAAAGACAATACCAAAACACTTTAAAGAGAGGACCACACCAAAATAAAAGAAGCTACCCAAGATTGTTGACACAAGGAAGTGACCAGCACCACGAAAAGCACAAGGCAAATTGTTGGCCAGGCATATATCTTTGTTCAAAAAAATTCTAACCACACCAGTGAGAAAATTGTTAGAGGGACTAACTCTTAACTTCACAGAATGTTGCAAAAGATTTAACGGAGCCCACCCTAATATCTGTAGATCTAAAAAATGGTGTTCAAACAAATGCCCCAGAATACCAGGCGCATTTGAGAACCAAACCAATGAAGCCATCTTTCCTTCAGCCTAGATCTGTTCAAAAGTCTTCATGCCATAAAGGGAGGGATGATGTAAAGCCTCACTGGGAAAATTTCAGGGCAAATTCACTTTAAATTTGAGACTCTTCCTTAGCATAACATCCCATTTTAAGCAGACACTCTTAGAAACAAAGCTGAATTGTGTACAATAGCTAACAATGGGTTGCGGAACTGAAGACACCAAGTACACAACTTGTTTGTCTGTCAAAGCCTTCCTGAGAACCATATTGGAGAAGAACCTGACATCTGACTGAGCTTTGGCTAAACTGGGTTTAGACAACCCATCTGTCAACAAAAAAATGCCCAGATATCTATGAGCCTCACCCTGTTTGGGAATAGAGATAGATAGTTCATTAATATGCAGAGACGCAGCTGAAACTCTTTTGTTGATAGGAATTGCCACAGTCTTTTCACTGTTAATTGCAATATTATTGACCTCAAAAAATTCGCCCACAATATCCAAGATATGTTGTGTCGATGCTTGACCATTACCAATCCAGATAGTATCATCCACAAAAGCACCTGCCACCAAGAATGAAGACCAACCACCACTAGACTCAATTCTGCCAGATTTCGCTACAAAGTTGGTATTGATTCTGTAACTATACAAATTTTTATGATCCTTAATCTTGCACAACAAAGGGTCATAAAAAATCCTCCACAAGAGAGGAGAGAAGACTTCTCCTTGATCCAAACCATCCAACACATTGTATCTATCCAAAAGGCCAAAATCAGTCATCACTCTATTAATTCTGCCTACATGTAAGTTCCCGAAAAACAACACAAATTTGTCACACATTTTGATCCACTTCAAACTGGCCTCCAACTGCCACCAACCAACGGAATCATAGATCTTACACATATCCTGCAACACCAACCAAACCTCTCTATTTTTTTTCAGAGCATCTTCCACAATTGAATCAACAGCGAAAACTGGAGATTGAATAGACGTACCCTTCAGGACTGAGAAATTGTCACCCCAGAGAACATCAAATCTGGAACAGACCGAAGAGATATGGTCAGACAATAATTTAGAGAGTATCTTTCTGGCTGTCTCAATTAATGCAATGGGCCTTGTATTCATAAGAATGCCATCCCATTCATATGGTTTGGGAATCATAGAAACCCAAGCTCTTTTCCAAAGGACTGGAACCTCACTGGTATTTAGGCAAGAATTTAAGAAACCCAATAAACAGCCAAGTATATCATCACCACAATGTTTCCATAGCTCATTAGAGATACTAGACAGGCCAGCCGCTTTGCCATCAGGTAGATCCAAAATCATATTCACCAATTCATTGAAATAGATATCATTCATAACATTAGAGAAGGCATTATCTTTCACATAATCCAAAGACGCATATTGGTGGGCCCATCTGGAGGGCATCATTAAAAGTAACATATGCTCTCTTGTCTAGTTAACCATGATATTGTTGACTCTGCTTTTCACCTCAATTGGATCCAAAACCAATTCATCGCCTATAACTAAGTAGTCCAACACAATCTTACAAAAAGGCCACTCCAAAACACTCCTAATCATGCCACCCTTGTTAGAACTGAAATTCTCTATGTATTTATTAATAGCACTCCGAATTGCCATATTCCTAGCCACTCTGGATTCATAATACTTAGACTTTCTATAACACTTCCTAACCTGAAACAGATGCTTGAACACCTCCACCAAATCAGCTCCATTTTGAACCAAGAAATCAAACTTGAAAGCCTCTTTACAATCAACCAAAAACCATCTCTTGATTAAGTGATTACACTTATGCTTATTACCTGTATTCAAACTCTTGACAACCTTAGCCATCAACAATTCAAGTCCAAGGAACCTCAATGAATGTTTGTTCCTTGAACAGTCAAATTCGCTAAACCAGCGTCTAGAAAATGTAGCATCAGTGGCTCTCACCATAACTCCACACAACACATCCCACATCTCATTCAGATTATCAAAAACCTTAGCACTCAAAAAACTACCTATGACCAAAGACAGAGCAGTGGACACATTATCCTTAAACTGTAACCATTTGGAAAGATCAGCATTCTTAAAGTCAAATTTCCATCTGTTTTTGTTGGTCTGTTTGTGAATACTGTTTAGCTGAGCATTAAGAAGACCCTCCAGCCCAATTGAAACTGAAATCATCTTATGATCTGTGTCAAAAAACTCCAAAACTGCACTAATGTCCTGTTTCATCAGAGCAGAAATTAAGTTTTCACTAACAAAGATATAATCAATAACTTTTTTCACACCTCTGGAGTTGTTTTACATAAATAAACTAGCCAAAGAGTGTCCTTTGAAAGAGTTAACAAGACCCAGATCCACATATTTTCTGAGACTAGCACTTTTCTTGGTATCTAATTCATTGAAGTCCCCATCCAAGATGACAAAAGAGCTTGAGTTGATAGCACTAGTGATCATGAAGTTGACAGCAAAAGCCTGGCCAAAACACACACTAGCAGATGCACCTGCATAGATACCCAAGATTGTAACTGAAAGTTTGCCCTTAAACAAAAGCCGAATCAAAATCAACCGACCAGGAATCTCATCAATCTTTGAAACATGTTGAGCCACTGAAAAGTTCATAATAACAGTCACGTCAGCACCAGAAGAATCTGCATTAAGACCTAACATAAAAATGCGAACACCAGGGAATCTATTCATGATCCATGGCTTAATGCCAGATTTCAACTTTGTCTCTGTAATGATAGAAATGTTATTACCAGAATCTACATGCCATCTAACTACATTGTCCTGTTTGGCAAGAATGTTCACACTCCTCACATTACATGTCACAATTCTTCAAACCAAACTGCTCATTGAGATAAAAAAGAGACCACAGAATCCAAGCCAGCACACACCTGATCTAACTTCTCCAATACCAAATAAATCGAAGCTTTGAGAGCCATCAACTTTGACTTCAAACAGCCCACTTTTGAAGTCAAAATTTTTGAACTACTCGAACCCAAATTAGAGACACCAGAGGAAACTGAAAAAAAAGGAAAAGCCATAGGCTTAGGATCATCTAGGACCATATCCGAACCAAATTCCACATTTGCCATAATAGAGATAACTGATGGCTGATATTACCAGACGAAATTAGAGATATTATTTAGCATGAAATTATCTTATAATTCCTATCATTAATTAGCATATATTATCGTTTCAAATTATTACTTATTACATTAGCAAAAATGTCCAAAATTATCATTTAATTAATAACCCAAATTGTACACAACACAAATGTAACCTAATTGCAATGATCAATCATGCAATACCCCAAATTATATAACATTCAAAAGTTCACCGAAATTTGTAGAAATTCGCCGAAATAATTGATAGTTCACCAAAATATCTAATAGTTTGCAGAAATAACTTATAGTTTGCCGAAATGTATCTTTAGTTCAGCAAAATTGTAGAAAAGAGCAAAGTTTAAGTTCATGGAATAGTGTTACAACAAGTTGTATAAAAGAAGAGCTTTTCTCTTCAAGAAAATATATCTTACTTTAGATTTATCACTTAGAACCATTTCTACACATACAAAAAAAATAAATATCAAATAATTTAAAAAACCAAATTCTTTAATTATTGCACTTAGAAAATCCTTAAAACCCAACTAACATTTTGAAATTGATTAGCTACCAATTTCAGTAAACTGTTAGTGACTCCAGGCCTGAATAAAAAATGTTCCCTTGATAAAAACCTATTTCTTTTACATTTCTTTTATTTTTATTTTTCTTTTCTTATTACAATCATTAGAGTAGCCTACAGACAAGATTCCTGTAGAAGAGTTGACTTTCACAGCAAAGTAACTACACATTTTTAGTGAGCTTCCAGACAAGCAATTCCTGGGAAAGAGTTGACATTTACTACAACGTAACTATATAAAGTAACTGGCACGAAATTGGCCATTCCACTTATAAGCCCAGCAGTTCAAATTATAGAAGATAATTTGAAGAGAAAATTCAGTTACTGGAGGTTCAACCACATCCAGAAAACGTAAATTCACAGCAAACAAGCATTGACAACATTTAAGAAAAGAGACCAAAAACCTCCAGTAACATTTGGTGCTCTTCCACGGAAACAACACAGCAAAAACAACTTCAAAGTGGCAACCACACCAGACGCAACAACTCTAGAGTATTACTAGTCAATTTACACCCACTGCAAGCAAAGATTTAACATTCTAGACGGAATTGAAGTTGTCAAGAAATCAGTATACCAATACATTGAAAACCACATCAACAATTATCTTTTTGGAAATTACAATATCTCAGAAGTTAGAAGCAACCTTTACAATAATTTAGCACACTATTCACAGTTGGGAACTGAAGACCTTAACAGCGAAACACTTGCCACTTACTTTCACAAACTTAATTTTAACATTATCAAATACTGTGAAGAAACATATCCAGTACAGTCTCAATACTCTATTGATTTTGAATTGGAAACAGAAACAAGCAACAAAGGCAAAAACAAATTGAAGCAATACTCAAAAACCATCCCAAATACTTCAACACTACCAAAAACAACTGCCAACCATTTACAAACACCTGAACAAGGAACCAGTTCAAAACTTTCACTTACTATCACACCTTTTCCAGCTTCACTTGCATAAGCACAAACGCCTAATTCATCCTTGAATTGATTTACAAGACCAAAAGATTTTACATCACTCAGAAGTCCCATCAGACAACAAGAACCTCTTCAAACTAGTTCCAATCTCCTTGACTTTCTAGCTGAAAATCAAAGTGAACACTCTGAGACAGCAGTGAATAAAGAAAACGAACCTGAAATATTTGAAGAAGAATCAATAGACAGTAAGAATGAAGAAAACAAAATGACAACATACATCGCAAAAATTCCTGAATTTAATAGAGAAGACATTGAGACCAGTTCCCAAGAATGGCTCAACCAAGTTACTAAAGCTGGAGATGCAAATAGATGGAATGCTGCCAGAATGTTAAAAACAATTCCCTACTTTCTCAAAGAAACAGCAGAAGAATGGTTTGAAAACTTGGCTGCCCCATTCAATGATTGGAACACTTTCAAAGCAGCCTTCCTTGAACAGTTCACCAACAATAACACCTTCATCACTCTTCGCAATCATTTTTGAAATATCAAACAAGAACCCTCCGAATCCATTATAACTTATATTAGAAAATTCAACAAACTTCTCAGACGAATTCGCCAACTCGAGACAAACAATTATTATTCTGATGCTCAAATCTTGGATCAATTTATCGCTGGTCTAAAAGATAAACTAATTAAAAAGGTTTGCTCACATGCGCCAGAAGATTTAAACTCTGTCATACAGCATGCGAAAAGATACAAAATGGTCATGGAAGAGGCCAACCACACAAAACTTGTAAATTTGGCAATTGGAGAAACCAGCTCAGCAGCTGAGGAAAAAATTGACCAACTCACAAAGAAGGTTGAAAACTATTTCACCAATCAACAACAACAGCAACCCCAAAGATATCAACCACCCCAAAGACAAAATCAAAATAACTTTGCACCACTTTCTAATAACCAGCCTCAGAATTGTCATTACTGTGGAATCCCTGGCCACTGGAAAAGAGATTGCAGAAAGCTACAATGAGACCAACAAAATAGGAGTAATCAACGTTACCCTCCATCACAGCAATCTTATTATCAACTGCCACCACCAGCTTACTATCCACCAAGACCCCAATACCAAAATAACTATTATCAGCCTGCCCCACAGCCAATCTCACAGCAATACCAACAACTGCTCACACAACATTATCAAGTACCTGCTCGAAGACTGCTTACACAAAATCAATTCACACCACAAAACCGATACCAAGCAAACAACAATAGAATCAGTTTAAACAACCAATTGGTTCTCCAAAATACCACTCAACCAAGACTCAACCACTACCACACTCAACCCAGTTATTTAACAATGCTGGAAGAACAAGATTTTCACCATACTGCACTCTCGAAAGGTAGAGCTGCAGCACAACAACAAAATCCTTCCTATACTCCCACCACAATTCCACTAGTCAGAATCGCTAAAAACACTAACCTTTCAGATATATTTCCTTTTGAGTTCAAAGCAAATGAGTTACCATTTCTGCTTAGCAATGCAGCTGCCAATGAACAAAAAGCAATCACGGCCATGTACACTGAAGCCGAAGTCGAAGGAAAGACAATTCACTTAATTCTAGACAGTGGATCTGCCAGAAGCATTATCACCTACCAGTTAATGCAACAGTTGAAAAAAAATGTTGACCGACCAGCTCAAACAGTAATCGTCACTGCCGATGGCATGAAAAAGACCCCAGTAGGAGAAATTGACAATTTTCCATTCACTCTTGATGGAATCACCATTCCAGTCAAAGTTCTTGTAATGGATGCACCTCAGTACTAAGCTCTCATCGGAAATGATTGGCTTCAAAAAGCCAATGCTAATCTGAATTGGAAAACACAAGAGTTAACAATCTCCTACTAAGAACAACATGCCTGGGTATCTGCCACTTGTAGTATATTCAACAAATGCTCTGAAAAAGCCCCAGCTTTTGAATTCGAACTGGAAGAGGAAAAACCCCTCATTGAAACATTCATGGCTCTTGGATCAATGTTCAACTGGGCCAATGAAACAGAACAAGAACATTTTACCCCACACTCTGAACCCAAAACCTCTGGATGGAATATCCTTTACTCAAAATCTGAACCAAGAAAACAATGCCCCTATATTCCCCTTAAATGTAAGAACTGCCACAAAAAACTATCATCAATGGGAGCCTGTATTTCACCTGAAGAAGAATATGAAAATCATACTTTTTATTACTGCAAGGCTTGCCACAGAGAATGATGGGGCCATTTAATAAAAAGGAGCAGAAAATGAAACAACACCTCTTGTTTGACTTGTGGAGATATGCTACCGGAAAAATGCAATTGGATTAATGTAGCCATGAGAGGAGGAGTTTGCAATCAGACCTGCCAATATGCTTTATCAATTTCAGAAAAAGTAAAAAGAGGAACACCCTTTAATGCAGCATACAACAGTGCTCTCAACAAACTTTATCACTACCCCCATGATGCTGAGATGATTTTCAACCTAGCAATGGCATTAATTAATGAAGCTACCAAAGAAGATGTTCGTCAAATAAAGGAAGCAGAATATATTGAATACACTATAGAATTAGCTGGATTTGATTACGAAGATGAAGTAGAAGTCTACCACCAAATTGCAAGTTACACCTACTCAATCCAAGAAGCTCAAATTCAACAATTAGAGCAAATGAACATTAGGCTATGTGAAGAATGCATTATGCCTTGCAATGAACAGTGGTGTTCTGAATGCTACGCTTTTAGTATCCCCTTGCCCAGCAAAAATGATGAGAACAAAATTGAATTTAGAGAACCTGAAGCAACAGAAGAAATTGAAACAACACCTATTTACCTTATCGAAAATCAGTCTGCCTTACAACTTAAATACTTCAACAACAACGGACACGAAATAAAACCCAAAAAAGCACACAAAATTGATGCTGGATATGACTTAAGATATCCAGGCAAGGATACTCTTGTTCTCAAACCCAAATCTCTCACAAAAATCAACCTCAAAATTGCACTCGAAATCCCGCCAGGAGCAATGGTTCAAATCACCTCCCGGTCCTCTCTGGCAAGCAAAGGAATCAATGTCAAAGGAGGAATAATCGATGCTGGATATACTGGAGACATTACAGTAATGCTTCAAAATAAAATTGACAAACCATTCAAAATCGAACATGCTGAAAAAATTGCCCAAGCTATTTACCTACCCTTAATCAACATTTCAGGTTTGCAACTAGTCAATCAAAGAGAACAATTAGGAAAAAACAATAGAGGAACCCAAGGTTTTGGTTCAACTGGACAATTCACAGTTCCAGTTAATATAGCTCTTAACATACAGAACGAATCCCACCAGATTCTCAGACTTCCACAACCAATTACCATCTCACTCTTTGGAGTACATTCGGAAATCTACACCTGCCCAAAGCCAACAACCACACAACAAATTTTTGAGTCCAATGAACAAGTCTGCTTGGAACATAATATTTCAATCCCAAACATTTATATTCCAGAAGGAACAAAGAAAGTCCAAGTTACTTTTTACAATCCCAATAATTATTCCATAATTTTATTAAATAATTTAGAAATTGGAGTTATTCACAGTAATATATTTCAACAAGAATTACCCCAAACAGTTCCCGATTTCTCTGAAATTATTGGACATTCACTACCAAAAATCAATCCAAATCCCAGCTCCGAAAACTATCATGTTGTCATAGAAAAACTATCTCGAATCAACATGGGACAACTTGAACCACAACAACAAACCCAGCTCAAAGAGCTAATTGCAGAATTTGCCAATATCTTTACTAAAAACAACAATGACTTAGGAAGAACCAATTTAGTCCAACACCAAATTTATACAGAAGATGCCAAACTAAGAAGACAACAAGCATATCAAGTTGCTCCAGAAAGCCACCAATTTATCTGAAAAGAAGTACAATGAATGCTTAACAATGGGCTCATCCAACCCTCCATGAGTCCTTGGGCTTTATCTGTAGTGCTAGTTAAAAAGAAAAATGGAAAGATCTGATTTTGTGTTGACTATTGACAACTTAACAGTGTTACAATTGGAGACACCTACCCCCTTTCCCGGATTGATGACATGTTAGATGCCCTTGAAAAATCTAAATACTTTTCAACACTAGATTTAGAAAGCAGTTATTGGCAAGTTGCTATGGATCCCAAAGATCGCCCCAAAACAG
The DNA here is from genome assembly GCA_016748015.1 of Geosiphon pyriformis. Classification (NCBI taxonomy): domain Eukaryota; kingdom Fungi; phylum Glomeromycota; class Glomeromycetes; order Archaeosporales; family Geosiphonaceae; genus Geosiphon; species Geosiphon pyriformis. The sequence goes on from JAAOMT010000518.1 coordinate 549,683, forward strand.
TATTCACCACCCAAGACAGAAATTACGAGTTCAATGTAATGTCTTTCGGATTATGCAATGCACCAGCAATGTTTCAGAGATTAATGGATGTTGTGTACCAAGGACTTCTTTGGAAGTCAGTAGTCGTTTATCTTGATGATACTGATGTTTATTTTCCATTATTTGAATTACACTTAAAACACCTGCGAGAAGTTTTTCAATGATTACAAAAAGCAGGACTAAAACTCAATATCAAAAAATGCTACTTTGGAAAAACAAGCCTAGTCTTCCTTGGTCATATTATTAGTAAAGATGGAATCAAACCAGACCCTGGAAAAATCAGCATTGTCAAAAACTTCAAAACTCCTCGAAACACTACAGAACTAAGAGGATTTATAGGATTAGCATCCTACTATCGGAAGTTTATCAAAGGATTCTCAGAAATTGCAAAACCCCTTAACCAGCTCACCACCAAAAACATTGAATACAAATGGACTACCGAACACCAAGAAGCTTTTGAAATTCTCAAGAAAAAACTGACAACAGCTCCAATTCTCACCTACCCGAATTTCAGCAACCGATTTCGACTAGCTACAGATGCTTTGTATATTGCTTTTGGTGTCATCTTATCACAACTAGATAACAACGGAAATGAGCGAGTAATTGCTTATGCTAGCAGAACATTAAAACCAGCTGAGAAAAACTACCCTGCCACAGAACTAGAAACAGCAGCCATAATTTGGGCCCTACACCACTTCAACCTTTATCTCAGGCCTAAAAAATTCGATATTATCACTGATAATATTGGACTCAAATGGCTTCAGAACAAAAATACTCAGCTGAATGCAAAACAAATCCAATGGACAAGATTTCTAGCAAACTATCGATACATAGTACATCACAAACCAGAAAAACTCCACACCAATGTTGACTGTCTCTTTAGAATAAGACAAGATTAGAAAAACACAAAAACCAACACTCAACTTAACCAACCAAAAGAGCCAACAAACAATGAATTCGGAAAACTACAATGATCTCAAACAATATTTGGAAACATTAACAATTCCAACAGATCGGTCTCCAAATGAAAAACATCGACTACAACAACAAGCCAAACAATATTTTCTACACAACAACATTATTTATCATCAAAATTTCAAAAACCCAGACAAACCACTCAGATTAATACAAGAACAGAAAAAAGAGACTATATTATACAACATGCACTCA